>JAPSGF010000001.1:50226454-50241651 GCA_035772895.1 Perdix hodgsoniae | reverse complement strand
GAGAACGCGCCCCCAGCAGAGCCCTGCAACAAGGCTGAGTCCCTCAGCCCCCTCCTTGCAGAGGACATGGCTCCAGCAGAGCCCAGTGACAAGGCTGAGTCCCTCAGCCCCCTCCTTGCAGAAGATGTGGTTCCAGCAGAGCCTGGTGACAAAGCTGAGTCCCTCAGTCCCCTCCTTTCAGAAGATGTGGCTCCAGCAGAGCCGTGTGACAAGGCCAAATCCCTCAGCCTGCTCCCTGCACAAAACTCAGCCCCAGCAGAGCCGTGTGACAAGGCTGAATCCCTCAGCCCACTCCCTGAAGAAGATGTGGCCCCAGCAGAGCCCTGTGGCAGTGCTGAAGCCCTAAACCAGGACCAGGGCATATCAGCAGAAGGTGCCATTGCCAATGGGAGGAGTGAGCCCTTGGGAGAGGCCGGGCCTGAAGTGAATGAGCACACAGAGTGCAACGCTCAGTCAGAAATAACCAGTTTGGAGCCTGTCAATGAACCTGTGCAGGAAAAGCTGCCTGAGGGGAGTCAGTCTACAGCCCAAGTGGAAGAGAGGGAAGTCACTCCTGAAGCGCCATTTTCCACAGATCAACCCAATGGCACCCCTGAAATCACCGAGGTGCAGGAAATAGCCACAGTCTGCAAGGAGCTTCCTGAAAGGGATGAGAACACTGATCTCCCCAAGGAGTGCAAATCTGAGGAGACCACAATGGATTTCAGTCCATCAGTGTCTAAGGATGATGCAACGAGTGTGCAGAGCAGCTCCAGCCATCAGGAGAAACCTGAAGTCAACGTGGGCACCGGCGTTGGCATCGTCATCACCATCACTGAAGCAGTGGACTCTGATGATACTGATTCTGACCAGGCCTATGAGCCATCCCCGGTTTTACACCACAAGAAGCAAAAAAGGAATAAAAAATCCAGTGGGAGCTTTGATTTTGGTCAAAAAGAAGGCCCTGGGGCTGGCAGTGATGCTGTGGTGGAAGAGAAAGGTCTGGGCGAGCAGGGGCACAGGACTTCGGATCAGTACGAGTTGCTCCTCATAGAAACGGCGTCTTCTCTTGTGAAGGCAGCCATCCAGTCATCCATAGAGCAGCTGGTCAACGAGATGGCTCTGGAACAGAATAAACACAACAGTTTTCTGTGAGGGTGACGATGCCCCCAGATGAGGGTGATTCCAAGCTACTTTGGCCTGAGGAGGGGAGCAAGAGGGCTCTGGAGGCCACTGCTTAGTTAACTCTGCATGCCCGTGAAGTTGTGTGTGTGTTTACATGTATGAAACTGGTGCTGGGGCATGGGACAGGCCCTGCTGAGCCCAGGGAGCGCACTAGGCCTGGCTGCAGGAAAGTGCAAACGTTTTCATGCAGTGTTTTCATTTACTAGCATCTTTATGTTGAGGCCATGTTTCTGCTGTCTTCCATTCCAGACTTCCCTGCTGTTAGTGTTTTAAACGTTAATGTGCTTTTAGGAAGAGGCCCCACAGGCAGCGAGAAACCTCCTGCCACTGGGTTCAGTTCAGTGAGCATTGAGCCCAGCTGGAGGTTTGCTCAGTGCGTACAAGGGATGGAGAAGGGGCTGAGATGTGCAATCTGTGGTATCAATGCCAAGCAGTTAGCATTGCATTCGGAGGTGTAGGAAACCATGGTCTGAAGTCCCATTAGGTGGAACTAGGTGAATGTAGTGAGCAGCACATTTTTGCCAGCCTAAGGCCCCAGCCTACTCCTCCAGCCTATTCCCTTGTCAGAAGCAGCCTGTGTATCACCCATCCACTGCAGCACAGCATCAGCTCTCCTTGCTGACTTCAGGCTGCACAAACACCAAGAGCATGCCCTTTCTTTGTCTGCTGGGGCCCATTGCACTGCTGAGCGCAGGTCTCCCCATGGTGTAATGATGAGGGCCAGGATGGAGCATGCCGGCCAGGGGAGCCCCTGGCCTTGCCATCTTTTGTCTGCCACGGTGAAACTTCCCTTGGATATGGTGTTGGGTTTTGTTTTGTTTTGTTTTTTTAATGTATGGCATGTAATATAAATAGCAGTGTGCTGCATGCAGTCAACTCTTGCCTCAGTATTGAAATAGCATGGTAGCAAGGATGTGCTGCAGGCCATGGATGTGCTCCATGTCAGGAGGGGATTTGGTCGCTGGGTGTGTCCGTGTGTCCATCCATCCCTTCACTTCGCAGAGACCCCCCGCAGAAATCCCAGCTGGCTCCGTGGTGGCCAATCCAAAACACACCCTGAACACCAGAGCCATCTCACCAAAGTCCTCAGGGAAAACCCAGACGTGAGGGCTGGGGACACTGCCACAAAACACCCAGACAGGCCGACTGCTGTCAGAAAAATACAAACTGCTCTGTTAAGGAGGTGTGCATGCAGCGTGTGCACACATGTGGTGTGTGCGGGTGCACACCGCCTCTCACTGCCAGCCCTCTGGAAGAAAGGGGCCCTTTGATAATTTAGGATTGCAGCTGCGTGGTTGGGATTTACACACTGCTGCGTGAAAGTCTGCCTTTTCTGCTGAGAAAGTTCTCCTGCCCCATTCTCAGCCTGTACAGAAATAGCAGCCTCCCCTGGCAACTGCTCAGTGACCACAGTGGGGACACGGAGGTTTTCTGCTCAGCGCTGTTAGAACACCAGGGCTGACTACTCTCCAAGAACCCGGTGCACAACCATGTTTTGAACTTTGAGAAAGGATCTCTGCTGCTGCGAGAGAAGTACCAGCAGTGAGTGCTGTGGTGTCTTTCTGTGCACGTTAAACTTGGAAAAAATCAGACTGACTTTTTTTTTTTTCCTGTGAATTTATTTAACGTTATCAATAATTCAGCGTGTATATTAATGGCTTTGCACTTCCTATTGTTCCTTTCAGGCATTTTGCCATCATTTTGAAAGGAGCTTTTTAAGGACTGTGTATAGCTTTGGAGCTGCTGCAGCACCTGGGAAGAGCTGTGCTTGTGCTGGAGCTGTGCTGTGGGCTGTGTGGGCACCAGGAGGGGCTGGTGCCGATGAAATGGCTGCAGCATCTCCATGCCTTGGCTGCAGGGGCACCCCTGGGTTCTCAGCAGGTGATGCCAAATCCCCCAGGCGTAGCCAGGCAGTTGTCTCCTATCCATGTGCTGAGCAGTTTGGGGAGGATTTAATGCTACATCACAACAGAAAATAGTCCATTGCAGGAGGAGGCACACCTTGCAATGGAGAGAGAAGAGCAGCATTGTGCAGGTGCAGCCCAGAGCCTGCAGGACTGGCAGCTGCTCTGTACCCAGGGCTGTGTTTGCATCCTTTTCATAGCTTTTTTCCTTCTGTTCCACTCATACATGTAACTTGCAATTAGTTCATTAAAATTGGGTGTACCTCTTGTTTTCTTGACTTGTGATTAACTGGGCATAGAGATTTTGTAGCAGAGCTGATAACCCACTGTGCCATCCAGTAATGTGCAGCATTTTCAGGTGGCCATCTGATGAGTAGCGGCCTTCACGTTAATAGACCTGAAATGTTTTAAGAACTCACTCTTCCTGCATGTTTTTTTCTTAAATAAGGTTTCCTTCTGGTTGCTGCCCTGTCTTTCCCACTCGCAGATTCCTGAAAGCCCACAGACTCCAGCAGGTATTTAGGAAGATCACGGATCTCATCTGGCTCAGAAGAGCAGCCCAGCAATTGAATCACCATTGGATGAGCTGCTTTGCCAGTGGAACAGACTGCAGAGCCCAAGCTCCCAGTGTGTGGGGCTGCTAAGGACTTGAGGCACTTTACAGCACATTAAAAAGTTGAAAAAAAATGTACATTTTAAATAGTATTAATACTGATTATTCTTTCAGGTTTGCAGAACAAAATACAGACTTCTAATGGCTGTTAATGACTTAATTAAGTTTCTCTGCTCCCCCTTTACAATGAGAGAATTGGACATTAATGAATCACAGGAACTGTACACTTTTGGAGCAGAACCATTCAGAGAAGCACGGGGCTGCTTGGCTGCACAAGAGCACTAGAGAGGGTTCAGGACTGTTTTCTCCTCACAGCTGTAAGAAATGGGCACAGTGCATAGTCTGGGCCTGCTCTGGCTGGTTGGGATTGCTTCTGGGCCATCTGCCTCCTCGTCGCTCCGCTGCCCCTCTCGGGTATGGAAATGTTGCTTTGTAGCTGCATAGCAATTAATTAATTTGTTCTCCTGCTCACCCCGCAGTCTGCACTGTATTTCCCAGATGTTTCCATCACTCCTTTTGGCAGCTATCGCTCAGCTTGCTGTTCAACAAGTCCCCTGCCTGTGCTTTGCCCAGGGGGCACTGCAGCGTGCAGTGAGGCCCCATCTGCTGCTGGAGGGACTACAGCAAGTGGGAACCCAGCACTGGAATTGATGCTTTCCCTGCATGAATGATGGGTGTTTTCATACGTGCGCTTACATCACATGAAAATTCAAGAGTTTTGTCATAGGTGCTCGAAATAAACTGGGCAAGCTTGTGCAGTACATGGGAATTCTGTGCTTGGAAGTGATGGGTGGAAGTGGGACCCTGCTGGTGGACCAGCAAAGCCCTCCTATCGCTCATCCTGTACGTAGAGGACTTCCACATCTGTAACTCAAAATAATGAAACACTTCAAGGGAACAGACTGATTTAAATAATTTGCTTTAATATTCTTTTACATCTGCAGTTTCGTTTCCCAGAGAAACGGTTCTTGTTAGCTCTTGTTTGGTGGTATTACAATAATGAAGTATTTAATTTGCAGCCAGATAAAATCTTTACATTAAATGTGTTTTTGTTTAACTAATCAGAGGATGTTATTGCTTGTATGGTTATTTAAGGAACGGTATAGATCAGCCTTTTTTGAAGGCACCACTGTCACATTTCTTTTTGCAGCTCGCTGTGGAAAATGCAGTTCTTTGCTAACAGTGGGGCTGTTCTGCAACGAACTGAAAGTCCATTCAGCTTGGAAGTGGATCTCAGTGAAAAATACCCCCAAACCACCATTTACAAACTGCTGCTATAACATACAAATTGACAAACACGCTGGATACAAAAGGGAGAAACACCAAGAAAAACCCTTTTATAACTCAAATGGCGTCATCCCCCAGTAGAGCTGGGTACAGCCCCTATCACCCCGTAAGTTTGACCTCGGCAGCAGCTACGTGGCTTCTCCAGGGCAATTTAGCTCAAGTGGAACTGAGGCATCAAGGTGCTGTGCTGTGCTGCCCCTTTGTTTTGAGGGCAGAGGTGTCTGGGTTAGAATATTTCACGGAGCGTTTCCGCTATTAGGCTGCCTTTGAAGCTGCGTCATTACTGTTTCTTAATGAAACATGCAAATCCCACATGTGCTGTGATTGCATTTCAGGGAATTCAGTCCTGACATGGCTCCAACTGTAAACACCTAGCTGGCGTGCCATTTAGGGCTTCATTTGCTTTTTCCTCCCCAGTTTTCTTTGCTCAGAATAGCTTATCCTAGTGCTGGACCGCCAGGACGCCCACACAGAGAGCTCCTTTTTGGCAGGAGCAGAGAAGAGAAGCCTGTCAGCTCCTTACCCGGCAGCAAAGCTGGAGCTGAGCTCAGTGGTGTGTCACATCATGCTGCTGGCTGCTGCCTGTGGGAGGGACGTGATGAGCTGAGGATGGAGCTCCTCCTGGGCCACTGGGAGCCAATGGCCCAAAGCCTGCGCCTGCTTATGGAACATGGAAATGAAATGGGAAATAAGATTGAATTGCATGTGCTGATGGTTTTCACTGCGCTTCTGAAAGCTTTGCCTGCACTCAATTTACGCCTTCCACCTCCAACATATTTAAGAACTATTCATTACCAGCATTAATGCTCTTTCCAGCAAGCTCATGAGAGCAGCATTTCATGGTTTATTTCCACTCTCACGTTCAGTGCTCCAAGTTTACAATGCGCTTCCTGCTGTCAGCACTCCCAGTGCGGGGGCAGTGTCCCAGTGCCCTGTGGCCCTGCTGCAAGGCACTGTGCGGGCAGCCCACCAAGCTGAAGGTTATTATTGTTGTTGTTCTGCCTGGAATAAAGGAGCAAAGAGAGCCTGCGTCATCTCCTGGCAGCCAGCGTCCCTCCCCCTGTCTTTAGGTGTCCATTGCAGGGGGGTCAGACCAGATGACCTCTAAGGGTCCCTTCCAATTCGAACAATTCCATGACGTGGAAGTTGTGCGGCATGCACTGGTCAATAGCACTCAATTACCTATGGAAATGATGTCTCACTGCAGCACTCGATGGCGTCCCCAGGGCTAATGGGCACTGGAGGAGCACTCTGCACTAATGCTTTGGGACTGGGCTGAGCACTCACCTGCTACTGTGCATGAGGCCATAGCCACAGCCCCTTCATAGGCCATAGCCAAGGCCTTTTCATGCTCCTGCTTCATCAAAGCTTTGGCATCCCAGGAGCATTTACAAGCCTCCAGGCATCACTCCAGGTCTTCAGAATCACAGAATGATATAACCATTTGAGTTGGAAGGAGCTCTCAAAGGCTATCTGGTCCAACCTCCCCTGCAAAGAACAGAGACACCCACATCTCCATTAGGTGCTCAGAGCCTTGTCCAGCCTGACCTTGGGTGTCTCCAGGGACAGAGCACCCACCACCTCTCTGGGCAACCTGTTCAGCCTTTGTTTCCCTAAGCTCATGTGCATTGATTGATCAATCACAGGCAACTGAAAGGAATCATTATCCTGCTAACAGGGACAAAGCTTTCATTTTTTTCAGCTGTACATTTCAGGCAGATTTTTCCAGCATGTCCCTGCCTCAGAGTTAAGTATACAATAACCCAAGTGTGTTCTACATACAAGGGTAAAACCTCTTCCTATGTGCCCAGGAGCAGCTGCTATTCTTGCTTAGAAGATGGATCAGCCTTCCAAAATGATTTTCTATGATTTTCTGAGGCTGAGAGCAAGTGATGCCTGCAAGGGCAGGTTGCAGTGTGCAGTTCTGTCTCTCCAGCTTCTTCTGCTGCTTTAATTATAACAGTGCTTTAACACTCAGAAGAAAAATGCTGAAAATACATTTCTTCTATTGCAAATGAAGAGAAAATGCCTTTCCTTGACGTTTGATGTCACAGATGTTCAGTGCCACAAAGATGAACCAAAGCACACTCTAAAAGGGGGAGGAACGGTAAGGAATATCAGAGATGCGCTGAGCACAGTGCTGGCTGAGATGGAGCTGTGGTGTTATGCAGAGGTGCTCCTGCAATAGGTGTGCACACACCACAGCTGACACACGGACGGACATCGTTTCTGGCCCAGCTCACCGCCTTCACTGAAGCTGCCTTTAATGGCCAAAACCAAACCAACATTTCCTGTTGTCCCGATACTGAGCCCTTTGTTGACCGCCCTTTGTTTAAAGCATCTCCACCGTGGGTTTATCTGTCCTGCTGATCTTAGCAAGACTTGCAAATACATCAAGGGCCACTGACTCTCAACACAAATGAGTTCAGATGAGTTAGAGATCTTGCTGAGGTCACCAAGTGCCTGTGAACTGCTCAACTGTCTAAAAACTGTCACTTTCACCTCACTTCTGCAGCTTCTACTTCCCTTGCACAGCTTTGTCTCTACCCAGCAGATTCCCCTTTGTGCTCCTAACGGGGCTGGAAGTAAACACACATACCCGAATAGGGAATTGTCACAGCATTCCATTTTTTAGCCATCCCTCTGAACTTCAGGGACCCCATCTGCAAGCAGCTGGCCCTGAGGGCCGGCTTGTTGGGATGCTTTCCGTTGTTTGCTCAACAAAACCCCTTTTTCCAGCCAGCCCAGCTGCAGCCCCACCAGAGCAACACCAGCACCCCGACGGGCACACAGAGCGGGCAGAGCAACTCCTCTCAGCATCCATGCAAGCTCAGGGCCTGTTTTTTTCCTTTGTCTTAAAACGCAACTTGGCGGCCGCTCCATCCCCTGCAGTGCTCAGCTCCCCTGCCCAGCAGCCACCCTCACAATGGCCTCCACGGGCTCTAAATGCAGCAGTGGTTTCATTCCAGATCCTACTCCAGAATGAGATGACAGCTCAAGGGCTCTGGCTACAAAGAGATGTGGACCGGGCATGTTGACAGCAAACAGTTCTCACCATTGTTCAAAGCCTCCTTTCCTATACAATGACTCAATTCCGCAGGGGCTGGGGGGATGTGTAATGAGTAATGGGGTTTGGAGTTACTGGAGAAGCTCACCAGGCCCCAGCTTCTTGCTGCAGGAGGAATCTCAGTGTCATAAGTACAGCAATGTTGGGATGGGATGGAATGGATTGGAGCCCAGCTGGTGGGAAGTATGGGTACCTCTGGTGGAAAACTACAGAGGGATAATACACAAGAGGAACATGTACAATTTTAAACCCCCTCTTGGGCTTCAGAAATTGATAATGAAAGGCAAAGTCTGCATCTGACCATCTTAGCTGGCTCCACAAACAGATAATAGGATGGTATGTATTTGTTCAAGAACCATGGAGATGTGGCACTGAGGGACGTGGTTCATGGGCATGGTATGGATGGGTTGATACGGGTTGATGGTTGGGATAGATAATTTTAGTGGTCTTTCCCAACCTGAATGATTCTATGACTATCTTGTAGCAAAGCCTTATGAGCTACTGAGTCCTGTAAAGACTTTGGTCAGGATGTGTTACTCAGAAGCTCAGTGAGTGGACGTTCCCTCACAGCTCCCATCCCTTGGTGCTCAGAAGGCCCAGTAATGGGAGCTGACCACAGAGAGGCATTGATGTATGTCTTGTCATGCAGCAGCAGTTGAGGAGGGAGAAACAGGAAAAAACCTATGTGAAGCCCTTAAGCACATCTCAGAGTAGAATCATAGAATATCCCAAGTCGGAAGGGACCCAAAAGGATCGTCAAGTCCAACTCTTAATTATGTAAGTAATACGCAAATAAATGTTAGCAATTCATTTGATGAGGACTCTAGGGCCTGTTGAAGTCAAGGTTGCCACCAGTTCCCTTGAAAAGATGAGCCTTAAGGCTCCCACGTGCATTTATGCAGAGATTTATTAACTGCAGTTATAAACACAAACTTTGGGACTTATCTCCTCATTTATTTTAATTAAAACCAAACTACTGGGGAAAAACAATATATATATTTCCCTCTACATTTCCCTCCATCTAAAACCAGAAGAGCAATTTTATGGGCTACAAACAGCCCTTGATGCCACTCCATGTATCAGGGGATATGTAAACCTCACACCCAGCAACACGATATGAACTCCAGTAAAGCAGGGCAAGAACAAGTTCACATCTATGAAAATGTAATCGAGTCACATGGAGGCTTCCAAGGACTTACTAGTTGAATTAGCTTGAGTTTAAAAGTTAGAGAGGTAAAAAAGTAAACACACAAACCAAACACACCATTCTTCACGGCTAGCTCAGTGAGAGGGCAACTCTGGCTGAGGACAACAGGCAGATCTGGCAGCTCAGTGCACAGAAAATGCCCCTAACCAGTGTCCAAAGGCTGCACAGGGAGAACTACTCTACCAAGATCGTATCCACGCTTTCCTGGATGAGATCAGACTCCAGTAAACACTCATCCAAGTGATCTTGGGACAAGCTGGAACTCTTCCCCACGCCATCGCTGTCGCCATAGGGCCGGAACCTGGGGGTGAGGGGACTCTCCAGCCGCGGGCTGCGGCCATGCTTGAGCTGCTTCCCCCGGTGTGCATACATGTGCTCCAGCAGCTGGCTCTTCCGGAAAAACGTGCGGCCGCAGACAGTGCAGCCCAATTTTCTCTTTCTCGAGAAGGAAAAGTTACAGTTCAGCTCCACCGGCTCGTGGTCCTTGGAGATGAGGGAGAGCTGCCCGATCTGCAGGGGCTCGAGCTCGCCACAGCCCGCATGTTCCAGAGGGTTCTCATCCTCCCTGAGGAGGAAGGCTCCGAGGCGCTGCCCGCTCTCCCTGCTCTCCGTCAGGGGCTGCACCTCGCCGAGCCCGCCGCTCTCCAGGATGGAGGCAGGCACGCCGAAGGGCAGCGAGCCCGAAACATGGGTGTGCAGGTGCTCCCGCAGCCCGGCCCGCGAGTCAAAGCGCTCCCCACAGTAGTGACACAGGTGCACCCTGAGGCTGGCCTTGGCAAGGATGGGGTTTGCTCTGTCCGGGGAAGGAGGGCTGCAGCTCTGGGACACCACAGGCTCAGTCTCACATTTTTCCTGCTTGATGGAGACAGAAAGCTTTGGCACCTCCTCTGCTGGCCTGGCCAGCGCTGCGGGCTGGGCTGTGGGATGCGGGCCTGGCTGCTCACGGCCGCTGTCATCCAGGCCGATGGCGAGGGAGAGCTGCAGCTGCGGGTGCTCAGCTGGGGCAGAAGGCCGGCCCCCCACACTGCCCAGTGTCTCCTTGGTGCCTGGCCTCTCCTTTGCTGCTTTGTGCGCAGTGGAGATCTGGATTCCGTAGAGGTTTGAGGACTGCACGGCCTCTGAGGGGAAGGCCTGGTTCATCTCGACAGCAAGGTGGGAAAGGTGGTCGGCGTGCAAGAAGCGGATGCCCTCCTCCAGCCGGCTCTGGCTGACCGCCTGCTTTGGGCCCTTCCCGGTGTACATGATGTGCAGGAGGTAGCTGAAAATGTCCGGCTGAATGTCTGCAGGCTGAATCTTTATGCACTCACTGAAACAAGACAGATGATTAAGCACATCGTTGACTCCAAATTACAGCCCTGACCCATTATCTGCCCATTCATCTGCACCGTCATTGGCTTGCAGAATGCGGGCGCTGCCGCCTGGCTGCAGGTCCATGACGGCCAGTGCTCCTTGCCAAAGCCTGAAGGAGCGTGGCTGCCTTCTGTGCACAGCAGTGCTCACATGTGTTTGTGTATGGACGGGGCTCTCAGCACCTGATGGAGCTGTAGGTGCCCCTGTTTGTTGCAGGGGAACTGGACCAGATGGCTTTCAAGGATCCCTTTCGACTCAAATGATTCTATGATTCTGTGTATCTGGGTGATTGCAATGACAGCACACAGAGCTGCGCTGAAGAACTGTGAGCACTGCCGGCCTCTGTTTCCCCACCTGCGATGGCTCCTAGCCATGTGTGCCACCCTCAGGAGACACAGTGTGTGCTCAGGTAATAAATCCAGCCGCCACTGCCATGTAATCTTTACGAGCTTTGCACCTAAGTGTCAGCAAACAACACCTATTGCTACAGAAGTTAGCTTGTCGTCTCACTTCCAAGCAATGGCTGTGTGTGGATGGCCGAGGATCGGGCCCTGCAGCATTGCCCCTATAGGAAAAGCTGAGAGCCCTGCCCGCAGGAGAGGAGACTGAGAGGGGATCTTATCAAGGCTTATAAATACCTAAAGGGCAGGAGTCAAGTGGATGGAGCCAGGCTTTTTTTGGTGGTGCCCAGTGACAGGACAAGGGCAATAGGCACGAACTGGAAGTTCCATTTGAACATGAGGAAAAATTTATTTACTGTGAGGGTGGCAGAGCACTGGAAAGGCTGCCCAGAGAGGCGGTGCAGTCGCCTTCTCTGTAGGTACTCAAAACCCACATGGATGTTTTCCTGTGCAACCTACAGTCGGGAACTGCTTTATCAGGGGGCTGGGTTGGGGAATATCCAGAGATCCCTTCCAATCCCAGCGATTCTCTGATGATTTTCCTGGGCAGGTGCTGGAGGCCAGGAGCTCACTGCCACAGGCAGGAGGGGGAACACAGAGAGGATTAATCCATTGCTGCAGTTCAGAGGTTAGGGCTCAGAGCCAACTTCCCTATACCTGCAGAATCGCCCTGGGCCCGGTCAGGTGAAACATCCAGACAGGAGGTTGGAATAAGTGGATGCTCACAGTCCTGGCCCTTATCTACAGACTTCTGAAGCGCAGCAAAGAGATAAGGCCACAGCTCCTTGACTGCCTTGAGCCCATGGATCCTGTCAGGAGGGATCCAGCTGAGCCAGAAAACTGCCTCAGCCCACAGCATCGGCTTTCTCCTTGGCTGGGGCAAATCCTGAGGCCATGGCAGCGCTGGTGCTGGGCGGGCTGTGAAGGAACTGAGATGCGGGCCAGGTTAGGAAACAATCTCAGGCCCCATAACATCCCCACTTGAGCTCTTTTAGATTGCAAACTCCTTTAGAAAGAGGAAAAAGCAGAAAGCCGAGCAAAGCAGTAAGGAGATAGGAAGAGAGCTGCGCATCCTTACCTTGTCTGATGGATAAATATCATCTTAAAATAGTTTGAGAAAGCAGCGAGCACCGCTCTGTGGGCTTTGAAGTAAACATCTCCAATGGCAACTGTGCAGTCGCACAGGAAGCCGAACTCCCGCTGCATGTTGAGCTGCTGGAGCAGGAGCAGGCTGTGGCCAGCCATGTCCATGGCGCGTCTGCAAGGACGGGAGGTTTGTCCCAGCACGAAGTCCCGTCAAGCACAGAGCACAGCCCGAGCCTCCTCCCGCTGCGCCCAGCTTCAATGATTTCCCCGTCCCGACCCCCCGTCCCGACCCCGCGCTGAGATCTGCTCCCCGCTCTTACGCACAGCAAAGACCACAGCACCGAGTGCCGCGCAGGTGCCAACTTTAACAACGCGTCAAAGCGCCGTCGCTCAGCGCAGACCGCACCCGGCGCGGGGAAGCGCACAGAGGGCAGCCTGTGCCGCCCCACAAAGCCCTCACTGTGCTGCGCCGAGCCGCCTCGCGCCCGCCGGCCCCTTCTGCAAATACACGCTGATACGCGCTATTGTTCCCCCCCCCCCCCCCGAATATCGCAGCCGGGGCACGAGGGCCGGGAGGAGCCGCTCACCGCACCCCCCGCGCAGCCGCCCCGCACCGCTTACCCCCGCGGAAGCGCTGCCCCGACCCTGCGCGGCTCCGCCCGCTCCCTGCGCGGCGGATGGGGTGGGCGCAGCTCCCCCCGCGCTTCCTGCCGCCGGGCTGGGCTGGGCCGAGCCGTGCCGTGCCGTGCCGGGCAGCCCACGCGTGGAAAAACTGAGGGAGGCGGCTGCGCGGAGGTTGCGCGGTGGCTGCGCGGCGCGGCGCTGAGCCTCCGTCCACGCGGCGATGGCGCAAATACCGCGCAAAACTTCTCCCCCTCGCCGAGTGTGATGGAGGGGCCGCTGCCCCTGCTTGATTTGGTGCCCAAGGGATTGGGCTTCGTATACTTATTACTGAAAATGGCAGTGGGAATCTCAGCTGCTGTGCTTTCTCCGTGTGGGTTTCATGCAGCTTCACACATTTGTCGCACTCCCCTCTGTGGTGTCACGTTTTTCAGATCATATCCGGTTTTCCCTTGATATTTTGCTGCTTGTTGGAATGGTGATTTTTAATTGGGCCAAATCTGAAGCCTTTAGGGCAAATACTGCCCCAGTAGCAGCAGATACAGGACTGCTTCCAGGGGTGCCTGTAGGAGGGTGAGTGCTCCATGCAGTGCTCTCTGTTCATCCCACTATGCCCACAAATATTCCTTTTTCCAGCATTCCATGCCTTATTTCTCCTATTTACACACAAAGCTCACTGGGCTCGGGGCCATCTTCCCACATTTGTAGCCAGACTGCAGTTTAGTGGTGCTCCAAACCCACTGCCCCTATCCATACCATTTGCTGCTTTCCTTCCTTCAGAGGTTGGCAGTAGAAGCTCAAGGTTCTGTGCTCTGCTCCTCTGTTATGTGACATATTTATTAACCTGTGTACCATGTGAGGGGCTGTTTGCAGACGGCAGGTTATTTATTTAAATGATTAATTATTTACGTGTTATCTAGGTTGACCCTGGCCAAAAGATGGATTTGAAGAGCTCCAGAGAAACTGGAGCCAAAATGATGGGAGCTGTGATGGAGGAGTGAGAGTTTACTATAAAAACAGTCAATGGTTTCACGGGGCTCCAGAGGTGCAGAGTGCTACGGCCCACAACGGGATGTCATCACAGCTGTTGTGATGTCATCATAGTATTGTGATGTCATTTTCAGCTATTGTGATGTCATAAGTGCTATCATGGTGTCATCATGGCTATCAGAACAGGGGTGAATGTCAATAAAATGGATGTTAGGGAGGGTTATTTATATGTATATCTGGTTGCTACATTTGTAGCTTGTGGCATTTTCAAATCTGTGATCGATTTTTTTTTCTGCTGTTGCCCATCTGCAGCTGAGCTCTTTGGACACGATGTTCTTCACGGTTCATTCCAACTGTAATGATCTGATGATTCCTTGGGTGAACGCAGAAGTGGTGGCACCCCTGGAAAAGGCCTCCAATGATGGCACTCTGTGGATTGAGGCTCCTGCACGTAGTGGCCGATGGCCCTTCGGGTGGAAAAGCCAAATGCCTGCCACGGAGCCCCGTGAACGTGTCCGGCAGCCCCGTGCAGGTAGCAGAAGCTCCAGGAAATGCCATTGCTCCTGGAGAGGCTCGGGGAGGGTGGGGAAAGGGGCCGGGAAAACTCTGAGAGGGAAAAAAAAAAAAGCCGAAAACAAAACAAAACCCAGAGCGCTGCTCCATGCTTCGTGATTAAGAGTAGCGGTGGACGCGTGACGTTCCCTGCATCAGCCCGAAGCTGCAGGAGGGAAGGCGGCAGCGGGTGGAATTTCGGCGAAAAAGAAATAGCGTATCACGCGACGCGGCACGGGGGGTCGTTACTGACGGTCCCTGGCGGCGCGCAAGGCAGCTGTCACACCGGGGGGCCGCGAAGCCGCGCACGGGGCAGCCCCGGCTGCAGCCCCCATCCCCGCGGGAGGCTCCGCCGCGCGCCGGGGGGTTCCCGAGGGAGCGGGGGGGGGGGGGGGGAGGCGGAGTGCCGGGCCCGAGGCGCGTAGGGAGGGGGCGCGGGCCGCCCCTGCCCCGGCGCCGCCGCCGCCGCCTCCGCGGCGCGATGGGAGGAGAGGGGAGCGCGGCAGGGAGCCGCCCGCCGGGCCCGGCATTGGCGCGGCGCAGCAGCGCTGGCAGCGGCGGGGCCGGGAGCCGCCGGCCGCCGAGGGGAGGGGTCCGGCTCCGTGCGGTCGCGGCGGAGCCGGCGCTGCGGTAGCAGCAGGCGCGGCGGGGCGGAAGTCCTTTGTTGCAGCGGCAGCGGCGCAGCGGCGGGAGCGGCGCGGGCAGCTCTCCCCCTCGCTCCGCGGTAAGTGGCGCCGTGCGGCCCTCCGCCGGAGGGGTCCGGCGCGGCGCGGGGGGAGCGGGCGGCAGCTCCGCCGCCGGCGGGAGGTGGGAAGTGCCGAGCGGCTCCGGCCGCGGCGTGGCCCGACCCGGCCCGGCCCGCCATAGTGGCGCTGCCAGGTAGGGGCTCCCGGCCGGCCCTCGGCCGCCGCCGTGACCTTGCGCCCGGCGGGAGGGGACGAGCCGAGCCCGGCCG
>JAPSGF010000001.1:50072411-50226054 GCA_035772895.1 Perdix hodgsoniae | reverse complement strand
AGCCGAGCCGAGCCCGGCCGAGCCGAGCCGAGGCGGCGCGGGGCCGCGCGGCGCTGCGCTCCACCTGCGGGGCGGCGCGGCGCGGAGGGGCCCTGCGGAAGCGGCGCGGGGCGGCGGATGCTGCGCGGGGCGGGGGGGGTGCGGGGGCGAGAAGGGCACGGCGGCCGTTCTTCTGCGCTCCGGGCTTGGCGTTACGTTAAAGCGCCGTGCTCGCTGCGGCGCTCCGGCGTTCCGCGTTGTGCTGGGATTTTTTTGTTCCTTTTTTTTTTCTTTTTAAGTGAAAAGTTGAGTTGCGGCAGTTTCACGCAGAGCGGAGCCGCAGTCCGCCGGGAACGAGCCACCCCATCCCACCCCACCCCGTGCCACGCCACCCCATCCCACCCCACCCCGTGCCACGCCACCCCACCCCATGGTGCGCTCGGGGTCGGCCGGGCAGGAAAGGCAGCGGTGCCGAAGGGCTCCTTCCTCAGCGCGCCCCGCACGGAGAGGCGGCGAACGGAGGAGAGGAAGCGGTGCTGCGGGGTTGCGGCCGCGTTCCTGTGCCGCTGTGCTGTGGGAGTTGGTGCAACTCCGATCGTCGACACGTCGGCGGTGGCGGGCACGGCGCTGGGCTGAATGCCGGCTTCTGCCGCTGCGTGATTTCCCCGCGCTACGGCATCGCCCGGCACGGCGCGGACTGCAGAGCCACCCGGGGCTGGAGCAGCGCCGTGTTCCGTAGGCATTTAATTACATTAAACAAACATTCCTTTAATTAAAGGTGTTTGTTTAACATTCCTCGCTGCAGCTCTTGGAAAAACCCGCACAGCCCTCGCGAGCAGGGCTGCTGTCTTTTGCCAAATTAGAAACCAAAGCTCTCCCAGAGTAGAGCTAAGGCCATATGGGCGCAGAGCAGTGAGCTGTGGCCGTGGCACATGTGGGGCCCGAGAGCCTTGGTTGCGTGCTGCTGGTGACTTGCTTGGTGTTTGTACGGATGGGGCTGCGACAGGGGTTGGGGAGCTGTGGGTTGGTGCTGCATGGGAAGCTTGGCAGAGCCTGGAAAGCCCCTTTTTCCCAGGAGCAGGGAGGTTTGGGCTGCGTGGGGCAGGACCAGGAGCTGAGCAGATGTTATGGCTCTGCTGGCACACATCCTCAGTTTTGTCACGGGCACAGGAGTTGGCAGTAATTACGATGAGAGTATGCATAGCATACTCATAGTGCATGCATAGCATGGCATACTCTCCAGAGCTTACTCTGGGCTTTTAGGTGCTTTCTTACTTGTGTGAGGTTAAGTGCTTTATTCACATATGTCCATTGCTAGCGGAAGCACTGAAAGTCCAGGATCCTTTGTAGGTACTTATTTGCTGCATGGAAAAAAAGCTGCTCGAATCTGTGATGATGAAAGTTTCCTGGTAGAAACCATAGTGCCCCACTCCTGCAGAGGCTGCAGATGGCCCTTTCTGCACCTCTCCCAGACCTCCACTGCAGAACCTGCTGTGTGTTTGTCAAGAAGCTTTGCCCAGTGGTTGCCCCACAGTCACTTTCTCTGCCTTGCTGCTGCCTGGGCACAGTGAGCACCACGCACCGAGTACTGCTGCAGACACAGCTGACATGATTTGCATGAAGACCATTTATAGCTTCGAACGGGTCTGGTAATTCTGTTTTTGTTCACCTTGGGTCATCGCAGAGCCCTCTAGAGTTAAACAGCAGTTGCCTTTTTCTATATTAAACCCACTTCATTTGATGGAGACCTTAGCAGTTTGTGTTTTCTTTATGTGATAAAAGTGAATTTCAAAGCATTTAGGACCAGGAAGTGTCAACATGTAGTCTCACCCACGTGTCTCAAGGCACTTCATTCATGTGTCTCCAGTGACTGGTTGTGGCAGCACGCAGCCTGTATCAGCCAGGGATGCTTATCTGGAAGGCACTTTTAGTTATCTGAGGGTCTTGGGAAAGGGCCGAACACCAAGATGCCTCCTGAAGCTAACAGGGCAAGTCACAGAGCCCAGCTGAAGGCTCATCAGCCAGCTGCCAGGCTTAAATCCGGTGTCAGGATGTTCTTCTACCAGTCTTTCAGACGTATCATTACCGTGTTGCTTCACCACCTTTTGCAGTTGTAAAAGTGTCAGATAAATGGTGACTGTGACTTTATAGAGCAGTCCCTGGTGGATAGCGAGTTACTTACAACACTGCATATGGCTCTCTGCAATACTTGGTACTCCATAGGCATTACCTGAAGTTGGTTGAGATGGTAACTTCTAGGGCTTCAGTTCAAACTATTTTCCTAACTTAGCTGCTCATGCTTTCCTGTCTTCTTCTTCATCTTTTGAGGTGAGTGCTTTCTAAGACTGTGTGATACCTTTTAACTAGTTATCAGTGTCTGACAATGGAAACCTGTTAAATTGTGAGGGCTCTTTCTCATCTGTGAACTCAGGTGCTGTGTCAGAGGGGAGCTCTGCAAACTGGTGGGGGAGTGAATGGCTCCCACCATTGCTCCTGGCCTTTCCCTGGTTCAGACCTAGCCCAGGTAGCAGCTGAAGCTTATTTCCATGCACTGGCAACAAGGCATTTAACATCAGTTGATTCAGCTATCAGAATGTGTATGCTGATGAGTATCTGCATCATGGCAGGCAGATTCACAGCTCATGTGCCTGAAGGCAGCTAATGGAAGGACTCTGGGAGGAGGATAAATTATAGCCGGTCCTTCCTCATCCACGTAATGGAGCCTAATTAGACTTTCCCTGGCAGTACATGGAATTCTCCTAACTTTTAATTCATGATTGTGGGTCCTGCACTTGCAATGCAAGCTGTACCTTATCTATACCTGCTGTTGCAATGAACAGTGGTCACCTGTCCTCACGTTCTTTGCCTTTTTTGCAAAGTTTGTGTAAATTGAGTGCTTTCTTGGACTGTGCAGTACTATGTCAATCTCAATGGCTTCCTCCTGTTAATGTCTAGATAAAACTTGTTGCCTGTCAGCAACTCTGTAGTCAGCATGCCAGCTGAACGCCCAGACTTCTCAGGCAGCAGCATACAGAGCTTGGATGTGTGATGTGGGATTTTTTTTCCTGAGCATCTTTATGCTGTCATTTAGGAATCCAGATTATCTGGTGTAGAATCTGGACCTACGAAGGCAAAGTAATTCTTTAGGGAGGAGAGCTCTTGGGAGCCTGCGTCAGCCTGAGATGTGGTGTGAGAATAGGATGGGGAATTTGCTTTCTGCTGCCCAAGCAGCCCAGTTCTTTGGATAACTGGGCGTTGGTTCCTTGAGGTTTTTCCGTCTCATTTTCTATTAACACCAAATTCTCCACTCATTTATTATACTTTTGTCCAGCCTGCTCTTGGTTTCTGAAGAAAAGCTGCGAGCAGCTAAGCATGTAAGCAGTCTGTTTTTGCCTGCTCAGCAGTGGAAATGCTGGGTTTTGAAAACCACCTACTAATTTTAGGAGCCGAGAGGCTCCTGAATCTTGAACCTTGTGGTACTTCTTTTTTAAAGACAGAGAAGTTAGTAAAAGAACTTCAGCAGTTTCTTAAAGATCTAACAGAGGGAAGCTTGAAGACTTCTAAAATTTCTAAAAGAAATGCTTCAAAACTAAAAATCTGAGGGGAAGAAAGAAAAGCACTGAGTTATAGTAAGAGCCTTTTCTTTCTGGTCCTTGGCTTCTAAACAACACGCTTGGCTTGCGTAGTAGTGTAGCTTAGCTTGTTGGTGATAATATCTGAGTAGTAATTGTACCTGAGTGCTGATTCAAAAGAAAAACACAGTGGCGTGTAGGCAGCTGGAATCCAAGCTTTGCCACGTAAAAATAAACACGTAGCCTCCACATACATTCTGTGTTTCTTAGAGTTTAAGGAACAGACTGAAATTACCTGACTAAAGCATCTGCACTTCTCAGTTTCGTATCAGATGCTTTTCTAGTACTTTCTTTTTCAGACCACCTCTGCATCATTCAGTGTTGCTCACAGCTTGGCCCATTGCTATGCTTACTGCACTAATTGGTTGTTATTGAGGTAGGAGTGATGTAGGTGCCTGGTGGACCTCCTTGTGATGACTGTGTGCTTCATAAATGCAGTGTGCTAGTCAGGCAAGTGGTCTCATTTCTTCTCTTTCTGAAATAGGAAGCAGAACTAGAGAGGATCAGAGACACATTTGGATGGACAAATTCCATGTGTAGAGCTTGAATTTTCCAAGATAATCAATGCTTAATACACACAGTGAGCAGCACCTGTTTATATGAGGTACTGCTGAGGGCTTCTTCCCTGCAGGAAGATGTTGGACATCTGAAAAAGTGCAAGCCAAAAAACCCAAAGGTTAACATGACTTGTCCTGGTACTGACAGTAATGGGGTGCTCTTTTCCAAGCAGTGCTCTTTCTTGTGAGATTTTCCCCCTCTTCTCCTTGCCTTACCCACCTCACCTCCTCCAAACCTGTGCCAGATGAGCGGAGATCTCACGTTGTGCATGAAGAGCACTGCTGCGTGGATCCATCCCCTGGACAGATCCACAAGGTGAGCCCAGTAAAGAAAGGAGCTTTTGGTAAGAGGAAGGCTGGAAGGTTACAATGTGTACATAAAAAGTTGTTGAATGACTGCTGCACTGGAATTTAGCTTAATTAATGTCTTGTGTATGCGCTTAACTTTGAAACCTTTGGTTTCTTTTAAGAAGGATATTTTTGTTCTAATGACTGTTTTCTTTCCAAAGAAAATCTCAAAAATAGTTTGCAATGTTGAACCACCCACATGGGTGACAAATGCAAATCTCTGACATTTTCGCAATTAAAAATAACAAAATAATGGTGAAAGATCATTTTCTGGGAGCTTGCTCTTGAGGAGGAGACATTTTTCAAACAAGCTTGTGATATTTGCTAATAGCAAAGGAACGTCAAAATTTCCAGCTCTGAATGGGTGCATGCTGTGATAGTTTTCTGCCTGTTGCCCAGCAAAAGCATGTGTGCGTATCTGTGCTTATATGTGTGTGTGTGTATAAAATATTCTTCCCCTCTGCCCTAGCGCTTTGGTTCTCGCCAGTCCCTTGCTCAGGTGGTTTCCCTCCCCCACGTAGATCCTAACAGAACCGTCTTGGCTGCCCACAGCTGTTCCTGATCCCCGACCCCTCCTCTCAGCTCAGCCTGTCCCTCCTTGCCTCCCTCTTACGCTTTCTAATCTCCACTCAGTTTCACTAAGCCCATTCCTTGCTGGGAGTCAGTCAGAGCCACGCGTTGCTCCTTTCTGGCTGCCAGGGATGCTGGAACGCAGCGGCACGTCCTGTTGCAGTGAGTTCTGTCACCAGTCTGTGAGTGGAGGTGGCACGCAGCAGCCAAAAGGGTTTTCTGCTGGATGGGATGGCTTGGACAGGCCCCTGTACACAAAGGAGCTGCATGAGGATGAATTGTTTTCAGCAAAGCTATGATCTGAGATTTTAGTAACGCACAGCAGCCTGAAGTGTAAACAAATCTATAATTTCTACCTTCTTCCCCTCCTCCTGTTTAAGCTTGGCCAAATTCAGGCAGCTTTTTGTGTGGTGACAAAGAATATCTCTAATCCATGCCTCTTTCTCCCATATGAAGTCTGATTAACATTTATATCTGATTGATGCTTATACATCAAGGGAGTTGGGAGGCAAGTGGGTGAGGCCAGGCTCTTCTTGGTGGTGCGTAGGGGCAGGACAAGGAGTAATGCCCTGAAACTTGAATGTAGAAAGTTCTGTACTATCGTGAGGGAGAGCTTTACAGTAAGGGTGACAGAGCACTGGAATAGGTTGCCCAGAGAGGTTGAGATATTCAGGAGATATTCAAGACCTGGCTGGACACACCTACCTGTGTGACCTATTGTAGGGTACCTGCTTTAGAAGCAGGGTTGGACTCATTGATCTCTTAAGGTTCCTTCCAACCCCTGTGATTCTGTGATGTCTCTCTCCAAAGATTTTGCAAGAGAAAGTTCTTTGTAGTTTAAAGAAAGAACAGCAATTTAGATATACAAAAGCTTTCTCTTAACCTCATTTTTGAAATTGCATTAACTGATTATTTTTTTTTTCTGGAAAAAACAAGTCTGAAGCACACAATTCACAAGGAAAGTTTTGCGTTTGCTGGTTGAAGTTTGTCAGAGTTTTAAATAGAAGAACACAGGCTCTTGTAGTGGGAAGTGTTGGCAGCTGTAAATATATGGTTACACATGGCACGTTAATACAGCATACAGAGGAAGGCTGCCAGAACTTTCATTAACATAGATAACTTCAAACGCTCTCTATTTTAATACCTGCTTGTAGTACTACTGTGATGGAGGCTGTGTACACATCTGAGCACCTTGCTGGCCCGGCCAAGCTCACTCATGCTGGGGCTGGTTCTTTACAAAGCAGCAGTAGGAGAAAGGTGTTACCGGTGGGTTATTTTTGCATATCAAGGCTCAAGTGCTGAGTTTTTCTGTCAAAAGAGGAAATACGTTTCACTTTTTTCCAAGAAGAAGGAAACTTAGAGAAAGTGTGTCTGTGCACCGTCACTGCAGTGACTGCCAGATCTTTCCCACAATTTGGAAATGGCCCTTTGCAGGTGTGTGCAGATCTTTGTGACCTTGCATTGCTGTTTTGCTGTTGGAAGGCGTGATAGAATGCTTTCAGCGTGCAGAAAATAAAAAGTGTAAGCTTGTTGCTTTGTGAGGACAAGAAGGTTAACATAAGCTGTCCTGATTTCTTCCTCTAGCAGCCCTAAGCCTTTTCTTGTCCTGATGGAAGTTCACACCGAGAGGGCAATGGTATCTTAGAGTGCGTCTTCTCACGTCTCTTGTTGATTTTTCAGTCTTAGAGTGTGGAAGTTGAAATCAGTTCTTTGTTGTTATGCAGTTGCTGGTCTTAATTCTTGATGAAATATACTGAATTGCCTTCAAGTATCTGATTAATTACCTGAAATACAAAACACCTTAGCACTTGGAAGAATATGAAGTGCCCTTTAGGTATTACTTGATGTTGAAAGGTTTGTTATTTTTCTGAGAAGCATCTGAAATTGCCCAGAAATTAAGAAAGTTGTCAAATTTCTGTAGAAAACACATTAAGCTGTGTCAGAGATTCTTCTGTTTTTGTAGTCATCCTTTTGTATGTTCGTAAGAAAGCCATTGAGCAGATTTTATGTAACAAGCTGCATTTCTGCAGTGGACATCACTGAGCTGAACTGGGCAGAGAATTGTGATGTGCTTACCTTAAGGTCTGGGGCTGTAGGAATAAATTTGGGGGAGGAGAACAGCTGTCACCCAGGTGTTAATCATCAATATAAAACCAAATCTCAAGATCCCCATTGCCACATAAGGTCTTCTTTTGCTAGTGGTCCTTATGAATGGCTGTAGTACTGGCAGTAGGGAATATTTCTGGGCGGTGATGAGCATTTCCTCATCTAGAGGGCTTGAATGCATTTTTTTCCATGACTGTCATTTGTGGAATGAAGGAGAACAGTGACTAATGTTTGATCTGCTACTTAACAGTCCAGGCAACACCTCTGATTTGTGAGTTCAGTGTTTATTGTGGAATATAATTTCTCATTTTCCAGTCACTAGGAGATAGGTGTGAGCTGGCAGCGAGGTGGGGGGGGGGGGGGGGAGTATAAGAAAAAACCAGGGAGCATTTTTGTGTATATTTTGTTTAAATTTTGGGTGGTTGAAAGAACGGTGACAAATCAACCTGTGCACTTAATGGAGTCATAAAATGCAGTTTATACATGCTGTTTGCTATCCTGTATCTTATGTGTACAAATCTCTTACTGTTGTTTCTATTGCTTGCAGTAACCTTTTGAAGTGTGAAGAATGCTCCTTACTGCTTTAGGTCTTTCTTTTCAGTTTGGGAGCTCTTCACCCTTTTTTTTTTGTTTTCTCAAACCACTCTTCCTGCTTCCTGTTTATTTAGCACACATTGTGTGTCAGTAAAGGTTTTCCAAAGTGAGCATGGAATAGCTTTACTTGGTTGCAGTTTATCTTCTCTAAATTGAATGGATGCCTCCTGTATACAGTGTATTTTTTCTGAATGTTTTTCTTAGCATGATGTAGCACATTTTCTTCCTCCTTCCTGTTGTGCACAAGTTAGTCCTTTCATGTGTAACACCTTCCAGCACTTCGCTTCAGGTATTTGCAGTTCCTCATTGAGGCTTCATTTCTCAAAGTTGCCATCTCTGGCACGCTGGCCTGTAGTTCTTCATTAGTTTTTCTTTTTTGGTCCAGTTTCCGATCTAAGTGTTTTGCTTATATTAAATGAAAGAGTGGTTTTAAGAGGAGCTGGAGGCATGATGTGCACCACTTCCTGCTTCTGTGCTGCCCATGTTGCACAGCGAGCCTGGTGACCGTCTGCAGCGGGCTTGTGTGGGCCGCGCTGCCTGCCCTGTGCTTCTGAGAATGCACCTGAGTTGCACAGCTCCTGGTTTGCTAGGTGTCTTGCAGATAAGGTTGAGAAGATTTCCCAAGCTGCCATAAAGAGCAAACAGTGTGTAGACGTAGCCTGTGTGGACGTTTCACCGGTGTCTCTTTTGAATTTCCTTTAGTGGGGAGGGGAAGACCAGTTTGAGCCCAGCCTTGTTGCCTGTAATGTGTTGCATCATAGGTTCTTTGGTCTGGCAGGTGAAAAAGGCAAGCTGAAACTCAGTGGTGGTTTCTTACAGTCAGCTCACCTTGTAGAGCTGTTGTTCGGGGCTGTCTTGCAGAAGTCTGCCCTGTGAAGCCTTTGAAGTTCTGCATCCTGAATTCCTATCTGAAAAATCTTAGCTGTGGGACTTCGAGATATATTTGCCAATTTATATTCTAGCAGTGTTGCTGTAACTGATGTTGTGGTTGTTATGTTTATTAGTGTACTGGTCTTGTAAGTCTAGTGGTGAGAACATGGGATTATGGATGTTTTCACTGGCATCAACAGTAGTTGCCAGCAAAGATGTCCAGACGGGAAATCATACCACAAACAGTGTGAGAATAGGAAGAGATCTAGAGAGAAAAAAGACGGCGGTTCCTCTCTATGCTTAAATGTATTCCACTTTCTGTGCTTACAGTTCTAACAGATGTCATCTTCTTTTTGCAGGGCTGTAATTGAAGTGCAAGATGGCAAGAACCAGCCACAGCAACTATGTCCTTCAGCAGCTAAACAACCAAAGAGAGTGGGGCTTTTTGTGTGACTGCTGTATTGCTATCGATGATATTTATTTTCAAGCACATAAAGCAGTCCTTGCTGCATGCAGCTCCTATTTTAGAATGTTTTTTATGAACCATCAACACACTACAGCCCAGCTGAATCTAAGCAACATGAAGATTAGCGCTGAATGCTTTGATCTTATTTTACAGTTCATGTATTTAGGAAAAATTATGACCGCCCCTGCCAATTTTGAGCAATTTAAAGTAGCCATGAACTATTTACAGCTCTATAATGTACCTGAGTGTCTGGAAGATATACAGGATACAGACTCATCTAGTTTAAAATGCTCTTCTTCTGCTTCCAGCACCCAGAACAGTAAAATGATATTTGGTGTGCGAATGTACGAAGACACGCTTGCTCGAAATGGCAGCGAAACAAACAGGTGGGGCATGGAGCCGCCAAGTTCAACAGTAAATACGTCCCATAACAAAGAGCCCGATGAAGAAGCTTTGCAGCTCAGCAGTTTCCCCGAACAACTGTTTGATGTCTGCAAAAAAAGCACCACATCCAAATACTCTCACACAAAAGAGCGTGTGTCTCACTCACGCCGCTTCGGAAGAAGCTTCACCTGCGACAGCTGCGGATTTAGTTTTAGCTGTGAAAAGTTACTGGATGAGCACGTGTTATCGTGCACCAACAGGCATTCGTACCAAAGTGCCAGATACTACAGTGCTGAAAAAATAGACTTTAATGAAAAGGACTCTGCTTCTAAAATAATCTCCACACAAACAGAAAAATACAAAGGGGATTCCAGCCAAGTGGTGGATGAGTCGTCTTCTCCTGTGTCCAACATTACAAGCAGGAAAAGCAGCACGGTGGCATCCGAAACGTCAGGTGAAGAAGGAAGTCGAGCCTCTGAGAGGAAGAGGATTGTCATCAAGATGGAACCAGAGGACAGTCCTGCAGACGAGCTGAAAGATTATAATATTATCAAGGTGACGGATAAGGACTGCAACGAGTCTTCTGATAATGATGACCTAGATGATGAGCAGGAAGAGCCACTTTACAGGTACTATGTTGAGGAAGAGATGAGAGAGAAGAGAAATGCTCGGAAGACTTTAAAACCCCGTTTATCCATGGATGAGGATGAAAGAAGGTGTTTAAAAAGTCCACGGCACCTTAACAGGAAAGCTCCCTCCGTCCAGGAAGATGTGGAGAACGCTCCCTGTGAACTCTGTGGGCTAACAATCACCGAGGAGGATTTGTCCTCTCATTATTTATCCAAACACATAGAAAATATATGTGCCTGTGGCAAGTGTGGTCAAATACTGGTCAAGGGCAAACAGTTACAGGATCATGCACAGACCTGTGGAGAACCCCAGGACCTGACCATGAATGGTATCAGAAATTCCGAGGAAAAAATGGACTTGGAAGAAAACCCTGAGGAGCAGTCGGAAATAAGGGACATGATGTTTGCAGACATGCTGGAAGACTTCAGGGACAGTCATTTCCAAATGAACAGCCTTCAAAAAAAACAGTTATATAAGCATTCTGCCTGTCCTTTCCGATGTCCTAATTGCGGGCAGCGTTTTGAAACTGAAAACCTAGCGGTTGAACATATGTCCAACTGCCTGGAGCAAGATCTGTTCAAGAATTCCATGATGGAAGAGAATGAAAGAGATCACAGACGTAAGCATTTCTGCAATCTTTGTGGGAAAGGATTTTATCAGCGTTGTCACTTGAGGGAACACTATACTGTTCATACCAAGGAAAAACAGTTTGTTTGTCAGACATGTGGGAAGCAGTTCTTAAGAGAGCGCCAGTTGCGGCTCCACAATGATATGCACAAAGGAATGGCCAGGTATGTCTGTTCCATTTGTGATCAAGGAAACTTCAGAAAACATGACCATGTACGGCATATGATATCTCACTTATCAGCTGGAGAGACTATATGCCAGGTCTGCTTTCAGATATTCCCAAATAATGAGCAACTGGAGCAGCACATGGATGTTCATCTGTATACATGTGGAGTATGTGGAGCAAAATTTAATTTGAGAAAAGATATGAGATCTCACTATAATGCCAAGCATTTGAAAAGAACATAAGCATAATCATACTGCTAAAGCATTAAGTTGGCAGCAGAGAGAACACCAAAGCAAGGCATACAGTATAGTAGACAAAAACTTAAAAAAAAAAAAAAAAAAATTGAAAACAAGTCTTTTTTATTATTTTTTTTAAGACCCTCTTAATCATAGGTGTCTAGGCTCATTAAGTATATAGCTTCGAAAAGCTTCATGTGTTTAATTATTACATTTTCACTGTTTCCTAATATCAGTTTCTGTTCTTAATTTTATTGTTTTACTAAGTAGATATACAAATCATTATTTTTAAACTGTAGATTAAAAGCACAATGTTACCCCTTCACTGACTGCTATTAAACAGTTCTCGGATCCATGTCCATAAGATGAGTGCTTCAATATTTCCATGTGTTGTTTCTTCATGTGAAAATTTTAGATCACAGCAATTAATATGCAAGAGCATAATTGTTCATAATCCCAAAATTAATTTTCAAAATGAAAAAATACAATGCCAAGAAATAATCCTTTGCTGTCTGATTGCTGTAAGGGCAGAACCGACTGTCCCGATGCTCAGCTTCTTGGCTTTGTAGAAATTTGCATCCCAGTGGTCAGAGCACATAGGCTCAGTTAAACCTTGCAGAATTGGACTGGTGTGTGCAAAGGGAAAGGGAGTTACTGACTGTCATGGTAACCGAGGAGTTTCCAGCAGAGTGGTCATTTTCCAGACTTGAAATTTTAGCAGAACTGTAATGGGCGCCTCTGCCGTATGACTGACATTGGCCTTTTGCTGGCTATCCTTATCCACGTGGGTCTGTATAACCTGCTTATCATAATATACAAGGAAAGACTTGCTGTGGTGGATTGCTAGGAACGCAGAATTACAATGTGCGTTGAAGACTTCATTTCTCAGCTTAGCTGTACATGGGTGCCTTGTTGCTTTTTTTGGGAAGTTAAAAGTGGGATGGGTGTGTAGATAGTCCCATTGCTTGGGTGGGAAGGGAAGGGGGAGTGTGGCTCATGTCAACCTTAGATTTTTTGTTTCTTGTTTTCATGATACTTTCTGAATGTTCTGTTTTTCAACAAGAATATAACAAGAAAAGACTGCAGAGTTTGTTTAATAAATGTAAAGACATTTAATGCCTTTAAAGATTTCTTTCTGATTCTAGTATAGCCCTAATCTGTGTAGCTTGTCTCTTAATTTAACTCAATTTAAAAATACTGCTAAGTACCAGCTGACATCAATTCAGTGGGGCAGTTTGGCCTTGGAGAGAACAACTGGCTTTGACTCATAGGCACCAGCTGTCTAAATGTTAAGCGTATGGTTTTTAATGGGGGGCAGTAGGATCCTAATGTGAAATGGTAGAGAGAACTATTACAAAATAAAAGCTAGTTGTACTTTCTCCCAGCAGATCTCACTTTACCAACCAGGGTAGTAATGTGGCCTCCTGCCGAGCCATGGAGAAGGAAGTGATTTCAACCAGCTCGCATGTCAGTAGCGGGGCTGAGAGCAGGAGTCAGGAGCTGATCCCTTGTTTCTCAGGAATTAACGGAGTGCTGAGCTTCAAAACACTGTTTAGAGGAATTAAAACAGTTCAGAATCTCCTCTATATCTATTTAGCTGTATCAAACAGAGTACCACTAGTCTTGTTTTTATTCAGTTTTAAATGTGAATCAGAATTTCTCTTGGTTCAACATGCGTTTCCTCTAAGATAAGGGAGTGGGGAAGGGCCCAGCCCTGGGGCTGCAGGCCTGAGCTGGCTGCTGGCTCTCAGGGGCTGCTTCAGTTGCAGCGTGGGCCTACAGCGTTTTGCTGGAACTGCTCAGTCTTAAGTTTTCTTGAAGGTGCTGAAGTCAGCTGGGTCCCTAACAGCACTGGGATTAAAAGTACTGCTGTTGTTAATGCATTCCAGCTCTTGAGTTAATTCCAAGCTTCTCTATTACTAGAATTTTGTTACATACTTTCTATCCCAAGCTGGACTGAAGCTCACTGTGTAAGAGTTCAAAGAATAACCAGGATGGCTGTTGTAGCACTCCCAGTGCTGGATTCAGTGGTAGAAAGTGATTAGAAGGATCTATGAAGTATTTGACCACCTGTAGCAGTGAAGTAGTTAAGCACTTGCTGTGGTAGAAAGATTGGGGGCTAATACACTGCACACAATTTCTCTGACATTCAGGTTCTCACTTAAGATACCAGCTATGACTGAACTGGGAAAAGCAGCCAAGAGAACTGAGGGAGAGCTAGAGGGTGCTGGGGAGTTGACCAAAGAACCTCGTGGTACAGGGTGAGCTGGAGGAATGGAAAGGCTCAGTGGCAAAGGGGGGAGGGCAAAGGTTGGAAGGGTCAGGCAGAGAGACAGCCAGAATCAGAGCTGTGCAAAGGGAAGCAGAGGAGAAAAGATCCCAAAGGTAGCACAGAGGGGGAGCCTGGATTCGTGGATAAAGTCCTGTAGATGCCTGTGAGACCAGAGTGAGTGTGACTTAGCTTGGCTGGGAGAGCTCTCAAGCCATGTGATTAGCTCACTGTGGCACAAATTAAGAGTGCAGATGGTGTTCTTGCACTAGGAGAGCATGGCCCAGCAAGGAATAGTTAAAGATCTTGTTGAAAAGGAGGAGGTGACTTGTGCAAACTAAAAGATCATTTTGGAATACAGGGAAAGGCTAACAGTAATCTGTAAATGCATCTGGTCAGGGTAAAGAGCCATTCCTTAAGGTGTCTTGGTCTGAACTTGACCTAAAAGTGATTCACCAAAAGAACAACCAAAATAACTTCCTAGCATGAGTAGACCTGTCAACTACAGAAGTTAAATTTAGGAATTGTGAATGGTGGTATTTATGTGAACTATCTAACTTTACAAACGCTCTGTAATTCCTTTGTTTTTCAATGATAGGCTGTATTGTAGTATCCTTTCAAGGAAAGCTTGTTGTTCCTACTGAACTTGAATGAATTCTTTTTCCCATTTTACAGAACAAAAGCATTGCCTTGTTGTTCACAGGTTTGCATATCCAGAATAAGTCTCAAAAAGTGCATGGATTGCACTGCAGGAAAGTTTAGAGTAGATCTACTTGTATTTAATCAGAGAATAACAGAAAGACTTGAATAGCCCAACAGGTGATTGGGGAGTACACAAGAACAAATCAAAGTTACAAAAGCAAAAGCAAGATGCCTTGCTTGCAAATAGATGCAGTAGAGAATATTTATGGTAATGTGAAAGTATGCAGAGAAGAAGGGGTGGGTGCCATGCTCTTGAGGACAGAATGGGGCAGTGTCCATGGGGATGTGAAATGGTGGTGTTTCAGCCCTCCTACTGTGAGAAAAAGTACTCTCTGCAGAAACAGAACAAAAGCACATCTGACAAAAAAACAATTGCAGTTACAATATCCTAGAAGTCTTACTGTTACTTGAAAGATAACGAAGGGGAAGCAAAAATACTTAAGTCAGAATTCTGTTTCCTTCAAGAAATTTGTACTTCTTGGTCACATTAACATAGTTCCTTTCTATTCCCTTCCTGTGCTGTTTGGAGATTTAGCATATAAAACCCTTGAAAAACTTAAGGATCTTTAAGGTTGGACACGTATATGCATTGCATTGGACATAGCATAGCCAGAAAGAAACAATGACACAATTTTAAAAGTGTTTTGCTATTTTTATTTTTAGGGGATCTCTCTCTGTTCTGCTTTTTTCCTCATTTTGGCAGTGGTGTGAGTGGCAGCCCTGAGAATTGTCAGTAGCTAACCCAGATATTAGCTTTCAGGATTACTGCAACTTAAAAAGAAAGATTTCATAAAGACCTGAAATGAGCTTTAAAATATAACAAAAGCTGTCAAGCTGCTTTTTCAGTATCAGGAGATATCCAGATGTTTAAATATGTAAACTTGTAAATACTTATTGGCAACTTGCTAATTCAAAGAATATTTACATTTGTGTATAATAGTATTTGTAGCTACCAGGTCCGTGGAGGAATCCTGATCTAAATAGAATATCTCAGAAATCTAAGAATTTGTACTTTTACTAGAGGACTATACTATTTAATATATTCAGTTGATGGAGAAAATAGAATTCAGCGTGTTTTTTTTTTAATTGAAAGCCTAAAGACTGAAAGTCTACTGTCCTGGGGAATATATTGAAAAAATATGGTTATAAAAGCGACTACTTTGCCTACACTACTGTGTTTGAACACACTATTACCAAAACATCAGGTGTATCTCAGCCATTGCTGAGGATGTAAGTTTGTTCCTGACGGTGTCACCTTGAGCACTGTGGGCTCCTTTCTCCCTGCCACGTTGTTTCAGCTCTTGCATCTCTTGTGTTCTGCCTTCTCCCTTGTCAAAAGACACACGTCTATGTGGGTTAACAATGAACAGGGTCAAACGACAAACTTTTTGTTCCCCTGGGGGGTTATTTTTTGTCTGGATCGGTTGCAGTTCCCTCAATAGAAGTGGTGGCGTGAAGGGAGAAATGAGTGGCTGGGGGGATTGGGGGCTTATTTGCCCACATGAGCTGACAGAACTCGAAGCATGGCCTGCAGCAGGGGGGTTGCAGCTTGATGATCCTTGGGGTCCCTTCCAAGCCGTTCTATGATTCTGAACTGCTTAACTAAGTCTCTGTCTCCCCCCAGCATCTTCGTGAAAGCTGTATTCCTAATTCCTCTCCTATTTCCCGATAAGGAAAAAAGGCAACCCAGCCTCTTACATACAGATGAGACACATCTATGCTATCTGCCCTCTTTATGAGAATTGGAAACCTTCCTGTGTTCAACTCACCCCACAAATATGCTCTGGAGCTTTCTTCGTCTTTCTTGAAATAGACGCCGCAGCGCTCTGTGCTGGGTTAGAGCGGTTGGCCCAAGGCCAGCAGTGAGCTGGGCCCCTCGGCCAGCCGAGCGCCCGGACCTGCTGCCACTTCCCTCTGCTCTCTGTGCCCCGAGGCTCCAGATGTGATGCCCACAGCTGGGCACAGCTAACACTGCTCTGCTGCTCTCCCTTCTCCCGGTGTGCACTCATGTATTTTGTGGTAACAGGAGACAGCCCCGTTCTGCTCTAATGCTGAAAGATCAGGAGCAAAGTAGTGTTAAGGGGATAGTGGCAGTATCTGTTAATATCCCAGCATGCCTGCTTCTGAGGTGTAGCTGCTTCCTAATCTGAAAGAGTTAAAAATCAAGTATTCTGACCTCCCTAATTCTTAATTGGTATGAAGCTTGTCACAGACCTACACGATGAAGCATGACTGGTGTGACTTTATAAAAGTCTCCTGAAAGCTAGAAGTTAGGGATGTGTTTTTAAAAGTGGACATTGTTGTACATTGTTGTAGTTCTCAGTAGCTATAAACCAGTTTTCTGCATTTTTGTCCAATTTGGAAAAAACTCCTGAACTATTCTGGCTTTGCATTCTTAAGAAATGTTTGTAGGTTGAGGTTCTGAAGGGCAAGATGCCAACAAAACAGGACATTTTAATTGTGCCTTCTACCACTGTTTTACAGAGTTGCTTCCAGGATTCTGGAATTCATTGTGATTTTATTTTTTCATGAAGAAAGACAAATCCTAATTTGTAACAACGGGGCAGCGCAGCACATGACTCAGGAGTCAGCTTGCCATGACTATAAATGTTCAGCCTCAAGACAAACAGAGCCTATGTTCCTTTTTGTATGCTAAAATGACCACTGCTAGCTTTACAAGAGAGATGCTGTCAGATCATTCTTTGGGTCGTTTTTGCCCTTAAATATCTTTTTTTTTTATAATTATCATTGGAAAACAGTATTATGCTTCATAGTTTTAAAGGCACTGTTTCTAGTTGCTTTCCCTATAAGTAGTTGAGTATGTATATTTGAAGTTTCTTAATGTACGCAGAGGAACATACTATGGTGAGCAACCAGTCAGAGGCCAGGTTTTGACTGCTCTTTTTTGTTTCTTTTTTGTGTAGCTGGCATGCTGCCCCTCATTTCCAGAACCTCGAATTTCAGAAGTGTTCAGTGTCTTTGATTCTCTTGCAAGACACAAGATAGCTCTGTTGTGCACTATGGTTGCGTGCTCCATCTTACTCTAAAATATGCATCTGTCTCATGATGGATACAAGCTTAACTTCCACCATTCAGAGAAAACAAACAGGTTTAATCTTTTCCTGCGCCTTCTGGCCTGCTAAAACTGTAGTAAATTTTTCTGCAGCTCTAACCACAGAAACAATGCTGCTTCTAGCATTTCCTGTGGGAGAAAATATTTAGCCCTTCTAGAGCTGTTCAAGAATTTTCCTCTCAGTGACTAACTGCTGATGCTGGTATTGCGTTCACTCATACCGTGATTTGTATTGGGGAGGTTTTGGGGAGGTATATATTTTTTGGAAATGGGACACCCAAGGATAAGTGTGCCTTGTGGTTCTGTAGACATCCCGAGAATCCTGACAGGGAATGAGAAGGCCTCAAAGGCCTCAAAATCCTGCAAGTTGTGTGGACAGTAGGAACTTTACTGGGGAATCCAGGGCTGTGCAAATCTTTGTTTTCCTAGCCTGTCTGTGAGGCACAGCGCCGTCAGTGTCAATGCATTGCCAAAGTCTGTGCAGCAGAACTATGGCCAACATGAAAAATGCTAGAGTCCGTCTTTCCTCATTGCTGTCCCCTTTTTCCCCCGTCACAAGGTTGGTATTTTAAAAAGCCACCCTTTTGGATTTTCTGTTTATACAAAGCAGAAGCATTGAGAGATGAAATCTAGAATCTCTCTCCTTTGGGAGAAGGAAAGATACAGTAGCATTGTAGGAGGGAATACAGGATAGGATCCCTGGGAACTGATGAAGAAGTTGTCTTAGTATTCTCCCACAGCTCAGGAGAGAGCTCAGATCTCTGAGATCCATTGCTATCAGGTAGATCAAACCTCATTTTTGTACATTTATCTATGCAGTTGTGAAGCACAAGCACCAGCCACAGCCTGAGTGCCTGGGAGTATGAGGATAAGCCCCACCTAATCTGCTTTCAGGCAGGGTTGTGTTTCACTTAAATTCAGCCGTTTTTTGCAGACATTGTCAATTCTGCTACAGACACAGAGCTCCTGATGAACTATAACTTAAAAAACTGAAAAATATGTCAAGACATAATAAATATCTCAGTAATTATTACTGTTTTCTGCTTTATTTTGCTGTGCAAACGAATAGTTAAATAGTTCAAAGGCAGTTTTCTTTGGAAAATGTTTATTTGATTGAGTTCAGTGTGGCTTAGACCCCAAATAAAAATACTAATTTAAAACAGAGCACTACTATAAAAGTAGAAATAGTCTGTGGCCTTCTAGACCTCACAGACTATGTTGGTTTGTTACACAGAGTCAAAACAAAGATGTCCCTTAAAACACACACATTTACTCAGTGTCTTTCATACACCACAAGCTTTTATCTCAGATCTGCTTTTCTCTCTAGTTATTAGAGCTGTGCCAAAATCGCTGAGATCCTGGATGAATTACAGACTACTCAGCAAAAAGCAAATATGGTACGAATGGACCATCCAGCTTAGATTATTAGAGAACAGACTTTGAGGGCTACTGCTCCTATTTACTAAACTTACAATGCTGTGTACTTTGGACTTTGTAGCAAAGCTTGTCTTCCTTTCTAGATTTGAGAAAGTAGGGTGAGGAAGAACGCTGTGAATGCTTCTCTTTTCGTAGCTTTTTTCTTCCATGTCCTTAGCTGGCTGAATCTTCAGTTTTCTAATATATATGCTAAGCGTTAAAAAAAGAACTGCTGGTTCGTGATGAGATAGGCCAAGTTCAACCACTTAATCTGACAGTCAAACCCATGCAGATGCAAGTAGTACAGGAACTTGGTATCATGCCAAATCTGGAGAGTTACCTTTAATCTGTCTCCAGATTCCCCTTTATTTGTAAACATCTAGCTAATCACAGACTTCCTCTGACTTTTATGAAGTGGAAGAAACGGCATTCTTTGTAATATCTATGAAGCCTTTTAACTTTGCAGATGTTCATGGATCTGTGCGATGGGAGGGATGAGCTCCATCTGGCGGCTAACTTAAAACATGCACGTTTCTATTTAAGATCCATCATTTCTGCAGTTCAGCTGAGTTTATTGTGTGAAGATTATAGAAGCAGATCCTCTGTGCATTCCTAAAACTGCTTCTATTTTTAGGGTAGGCAGAATTTTTTAGAGTCTGGAAGGAAGGCACAACATTTTACCTCTAATCTAGCTCACTGTGGGCTGCAAGCTCTTACCAATGCCAACAGCACTTCGGTATTCACAGCTCTGTACACACACCACTCGACCACAGTTGGCACCAATTTACTGTATTTTTATAGTTCCATCAGAAAAAAATGTGATTTAATATTCATGGGCAGCTCACCTTTCCGTGCTCAGAGGTGGTACCACGCAGCAGTCGCTGCATTTGAGGGAAGCAGTGTGAAGAATCTCAGTCGTGCCACGTGAGCTGCATATGATCTACAAGTAGCAGAAATATTTGACTGTAAAATGCAGGGTAGCGTCTAAATAAATGCTGATATTAAACATTTATATTAATTAAACATTGATATTAAACATTGATATTTCATGGGGGAAATCTTTTATTACTTTATAAACAAAAAGATGCATTTTGTGACCTTAGAGCTAGCCAGGTAAGAGCTACTTTGAGATAACAGCATCAGTCCAATATATTCCCCTCCAAGATTCAAAGAGTGTATTAGGTGACTGCCCTAACAGTTCTTTGAAGCTAGCAGTTTGTCCAAAGGTGTGCTAGGAACTTCAGCCCTGAGCTGGCCTTCAGGATGCTCCAGCACGTGTACGGGGCTGATAAACCTGGCTTCACTTCCAGCCTGAAAGCCTTTCCTGCTCTGCAGTGCAGATGCAACCACTTGGTCCAATGCTGCTACAGTGCATGTAGAAATATCAAGTGTAAATTAGCCAGCAGTTATGTGAAAGTGGGACAGTCGTATATTTGTGCAGTGTGATTTCCTTGGCCAGAGAAAGAAGCCAGTGTACCATGAAAAAAAGTCTCAGAGGATTGTCTTTAGAAGTTGCATTCATGTGTTTCCAATGTCTTACCTGTTCCTATTGGTTACAAAGCTGCTCACGTTTGTCATGTTAGTGTGGTCCAAAGAAATGTGAATTGCAAACATTCATATCATTCAGCTGTATTATACCCCAAAAAATAATACCAGGGGAGATAAAGTAAATATATAATAATCACCTCTGAATTTGGCAACTAAAATCAACAGAAATGAGTGAAGGGGCCAATACAAAGCAGTGAGAAGTATTGCAGGGTGGTGGGGCGTTCCAAGCTGGGAGAAGTTCGGGATGAAGGGAAATAATACTTATATAATTTTTGAACATCTGCTAAGCCAAGCCATAAACCACTGCTGGAAAGTTACACATACAGTAGCAAAAATAACCTTGGAGGCTACAGAACTGAAGGTTTTCTTCAACAAGTCTTTAGCTGTTTTGAAAATGAAAGGTAAAGGAGGAAGAAACAAATGAAACGTTTCTGAAACAAGACCAGAACATTGTTTAAGGTTGTGTTTTGCTGGGGTAGAGGTTGAAAGAAAGGAACCGTAGAGCTTTTAAAGAGTTCCCTTCTGTGGTGGGTGTTCTCACTATAACTGGAGGATAGTATTTAGGGCAAAACCACACCACGGTGAGGTGGGAGGGACCACATCATGCTAGCAAATATAGTACTAGAGTGTGGGCTTCTGACTTTTAATATTTTTCTTGCATTTCTTTTCTGCATGGCAGTAGTGAAATAGGGACTTCTAAGCTTCTGAACAACTGAGAGAACCAGGTTTGAAGAAGACATGAGGAAGAACTGTCGGCAAAAGATTTCATAAAAACTCAGAACCACGTGTGCCAGATCTGAATTGGCACCACCTTTGCTTTTTTGACATACTGCAGCAGTCGCAAAAGACACCAAAGCAGTCATATTAGAACACTCAGTAATTGTTTTGGACTCTTCTCTGTATTACAAAATTTCCTTCCTTGTGACTATTATTTACACCTGTCAAAAACAAATTTGAAGTCTCTTTCATGGAGCAGACAGCCAAAAGAGGCAAATGCCAGGCATTAAGGGCTGCGCTGAAATGAGCTTGCAGGATCTGCTATTCACATGCTGCCGTGCTGCTTTTATGAAACGAGGCTTATTAGAGTTTCTGTTAAAAACTGTTTAGACTTTTTAGCTTTAAAGTTAAAAGTATGTACTTATGAACAAAAATTCACGCGTTTTTCAGACAGTTACAATGCTAAGCTAACGAGTGTTAGAGGAGAGGGAAAAAATGTTTTAGTCTGGAGTACAAAGTGGAAAGAAAAAAACCACTTTAAAACTGAGCACAAAGGGTGTCTGAGGAAGGAAAGGATGGTGAGAAAGATCCAGCTGACCTGACTTCCTTTGCTGCCATGATCATCATATGCAAGCTGAAGAGGACCTTCCCTGGAGCTCAGTGCTTATATGTGGAGAGTAAAGAAATGGTGCTGTGGATGTGAAAAATTGTGACCAACAAAGAGATGAGTAAACATGCAATAATCTTCACAGGGCACAGTGTGCACCATGTTCTGGAGCTGTACCTTGAAAAGGTGGTTTGAAGAAGAGAATCAGGCATTCATGTTCAGATTTGAGTAATTTAGCAACCCAAAATTTTCCACCTAAATTAATGGGAAGCAAACAAAACAAAACGATGCAGGAAATGCTCGAAAATAGGGCCAACATGGCTTAAAAAATAGTATTTTCTTTTGCTTCTCCAGACAACTGGAGCAGATTGATTCATGTAAGCAGACTAAACATGCTGATCTATATTCTGCTGTAGTTATGCATCTTACTAATTCTACTTATGACTATAAGAGGATGTTTTATTGTTTAGTATAACTGTTATCTCAGTAAGAATCTGTCTGCAATTTTATTTATAATTGGCATTATTATCATTACTGTTGTTATGAAGTATGTAAAATATTGTCTGTATTGCAGCTTGTACAGGGCGTGTGTCTGTGCTTGCTTTACTCTTTTTGAGTTTATAAAGTTGCTATACAAATGGAAGAAAAGATGTTCAGGTATCTTTCAATGTTGTTCCTTAGTCTGATTTCAGAGCCCCAAACCTTTCAGCCTTTAGGTATTTAAGGAATCAGCCGTATTAACACAAAACATCTCAAAAAATAAATACAGGAATTTTTTAAGTCTACAGCACAGGACTGGAATGCTGACACTGCTGCCCCAGTGGCGGTGCTAGAGCAATGGGGAGGACAGTGAATATCCAGAAAACACAAGATACCACTGGGGACTCCTGAGGGAGAAGGCTCGTTATAGGTGGGAAATGTAATAGAAAACGTGATGTCCTTTCCACAGAGAGCAGGAAGCACCCTCACAGTAGGACTACTGCAAAGCAGAGAAGAGAAGGGAAATATGTTTCTAGTATCACCTAAAGATAGGCCTTGAGCTATTTAACTTTTTGTTGTTATTATTTTTTAAGCAGAGGACATCTAGAACAGGCTCTGACTGTTCTGTAACTTAGCAATTATTCGTAGTCTATGTAGAGTATTAGTGAAGACATGTCAGGTTAATTTTCATCATCTTTAAAGCTTAATCTATGCCTCGATACAGTATCTTTAATAAAATGTTATTATGAGTCTGCTTATTATTTTTATTTAATTCCATCTTACAGCTGAGTTAATAACAGTTCCAGCAACAGGGTGAAGTTCCAGTTACCATCAGCTTCCTCTGCTCCTGCATTTTTCCTGTTCAGCTAATAAGAATGACAGTATCGAAAACTGAGATGAGTAAAAATCACATAACACAAGAGAAATTCACAGCAGTGCTGTAGCTCAGTTATCTTCAAAAATCTTCACACTAAGCATCTAACTGAATCAGAAAGATATATCAAATTATGTCGACCTGTGAGTATGAACTACTGTGCTTTCATTATACCATTTTCCTTGTTTAAGACTTAACATCATTTCCCAGCTTTACAGTTACTGCCAATAATTATAGTCTGATAAATGCTTTTCACAGCTCTTCTAGCCAAAATTCTTTGTTTTTATTCACCAAGCACCTGTACCATACACGTATCCTTTTTATATATTCAAACAAGACGAAGTGGAGTTAGTCTTTAAGTATACTAGAAGATATTAGAATTTGAAATAATCTTAGCAAGGTGCAGATACGATGTGAAAACATATGATGCTATGTAGTAGGAGCAAGTGCAATTTGGAATTACTAGTAAGTAAAGGAACAGCTGCTTAATTTCCACTGAAAGAATATACGTGTTATTTTGGATCAAGTTCTGAAAAGGACTGCAAGATCACACTGTTGCAAATAAAGGTGCAAATTACAATGTCAAAACAGGAGTATAATGTGCTGCTGCAGAACTGCTAAGGCATGAGTGAGTGATGCCTCCTGTTTTGATTACGGCCCTTGAAAGTGAAGATACAAGTTGCATGCAGAGAACCCAGGAGAAAGCAATGTGAATGTCAAGAACACACTGCCTTTGAGGGCAGATTGAATGATTTTAGGCCATCTTACAGAAGAGATATTGAAGGGGAAACAAAATAATTTTCCTATCTGTAAAAGCAGTGGGCGAAGAAAAAATAGAATAGTGTTCTCTCATATCCACAATCAATAGGAATAGAAATGATTGGTTTAAATTGCAAGAAAAGAGATTTCAGACACAAAAAGGCAGACTAAATAACTTGCAAACTCGCTGCTTTGAAGTTCTTTATTATTGCCAGTAAGGTAGCACTGTCTGTTAGAAAAGGTGGCTGCAGTTATAAAATGTAGTGTAGAATGGAATGCCTAAATTGCACAATGCTGCAGTTGATGCAGTTAGCATTAGTGATACCAGCCTCAGCTTTTCATCGTTCCTCAGCAAACTCTCACAAGCGTGCGTAAGAGTGCCTTAAAACCACTTAATTTTAAATTAATTATTCCTTGAAACACCAAGGGCTGGTTTAATCAGTGTTACAAATTTTCTTCATTTTGTTGAGTCTCATCAGTCTGATACAGCCCTGTTATAGTTGTGACATGGTGTAATCAGCTACCTTATTTCTTAAATTGGGGGGGGGGGGGGGGGGGGGGGGGGAGCGAAGCAGACCTCTAAAAGTTACATGGACAATCCTAAGCACGTCATCTGAAAACATGCCAAAGATTTAAAAGCCCAAAGCTGAATAAAGTCACCTATGTTTTTAAGCTCATAATTTTAACCTTGATTTCTAATTTTGGACTTGGGATTTTGGAACTTCTGGTTTGGCAGTACTGCATTACTGTGCCCTATATGCTGCTGTTCTAAATATTTCCAAATGACTGCTCCCACATTTGTATAATTTGCAGAAAGCACATTATACCGACTTGCAGATTTTATTTTTCATGGGTAAAAAAAAATGTATTTAAGAGAAAACATGAATTGTGGTTGTCTTTCAAATAAAAGAGCATCTACATGCAAAAAGTCAAAGTATCCAAATACAAAATAACTCAGAAGGTTACATGGTTCCCCCCATGTAGACATTCTGTTTTTAACACAATAGAACCTTGTCAGAAAAATCTGTTGTCATTTCAAACACTGCTGGTGCTTGTCTGCATTCCAATTACCTTCATAGATTCAAAAATATTAACGAGATTAAAAAGTTGCAGTGATGAAAGGGCAGTATGATCAAGTATTATTTGTTCTTGGAACAATTGCTGCTTAGATTTTTCTGTGCTGGGTGATATATTGTAAAATAATTCACTTCTGCTCGCCCATACAGTCTGATTTATGCCGTTTTCTGAATAGTTTTGCAAATGGCTAATAATCTCCAGAATTCAAGAACTAAGATGTTCTGATCATCAGACCGTAACTCCTGTATATGACAGGCCATCATGTTTTAACTTTATTATCTTTATGAACCAAGCAGCTGATGTCTGATTAAACAGTAACTTGTGTTCAGTCTCATTTTTATACTATATTGCCTTATGAAATATATGAAAAAAAAATATCTTCCTGTTATCAAGATAAGGACATGGGCTGAGTACTCAGTTCCGTTCCAGATACTGAGCTCTTGCTTCACAGAAGAAGTCTAAATATCATCTCCAGCTCCGTCTGGGTGATGCAATGGAGAATAGCCTACAGCATATTGCATAACTGCCAAGCAGGAGACACGGGTGTATGGTCAATCCTAAACACAAATAAGTGCATTGGAAAGGGGCCTGTGTACTTCAAGAGGTACTGTCTGGATGTTCTGGGAAATACGGCTTACAGATTCAGGACAGAGAATCCAGCAGAAGTTTCTTTAAAAGGAAAATCAGACTTGTGTCCTCAGCATAAAACTCACTCTCTAATTTCTGAACCAGTCTGTTTGGCTCACCTGTAACATGACTGTATATGAAGCAACATAAAAGAAAATCCTCTGGCTCTTCCCATATGAGAAGATGACTGTAGAGATGAGTTGGTGCACAAATTGTGCTGCGAGTCTTAAGAGAAGTGCTGACAAAAAGCAGGCTTGTAATAGCTCTGCTGAGAAGAGAGAATAAGTCTAATGAGGTTCTAGAGGCTGTTCTCTCTAGTTAAGACTGGACTTTCTCTAAGGACATCTGTAAGAAATGAGCAATGATGACAAAATCACATCAATTTTTGGTTGGAAACAAAAGCTTAAAAAGCAGCTTAGACCTGTAGGTGTTGTTATACAAGAAGAAAAGAGCAGCTGTGTGCTCAACTGAAAAAGAAATACTTCTGCAGGGGGCTAAATTAAGTATTTGGTAGCCTGAGTCCACAGATCTTTTGATTTTTCCTGACACTGTCCATGATTGCCCACGATTTACACTATTAGCATTGAAATGGTATGCTCACACACTCCTCCAAAACATTTTCCCCACATTTACTACAGTGAAACTCCAATTAAAATTTTAAAATACATAGGTGATAATAAGGTAAGCAGTAATTCAATCACTGTAAGCAGCACTTTAGTGGGTTATCAGCGCATCTGGGTATCTGCACAACTACACCTGGGATGTACTGGTGACTGGACAAAGGGAACCATCGCCCCAAACAGGTTTTGTCTGGAGCTGTTGTGCCTGGGTTGACAAAATATGATTAAAAGCTTTTGGTCAAATTCAAGAAATCTCATTTCTGAATCTGTTTGATTACAAATACATTTAAATGAGATATCAAATTAATTTGATACAAAGCCTGCTAATTATGCTAATCTATATTTTTGTGTTATTTCCTGGTTCATTTCTTCTCTCCATTTCTTTTTATACATACCTTTTCGAGGCAAGAATCCTCTTTTTGCTCTGAAATAACAGTGTCTGAGTTGTACTGCATCCACCAGAACAGTGTTCTCATGCATCGCTAGTGTTCCTAAGGATGACCCTCAGAAGGATACCAATAATAACTGACATCTATTTTTCACCTGAAGCTGAGTTTATCAGCCAACTCTCTTTGTATTGCTCCAACACTTTTCTCTGCTCCCTAAGATACAACCAACTGAATGAAGTAGTAGGGAATTACAGGAAGAAATAGTTTAGTGATGAATCAGTCACTGGTTTGACTACAAGAGAAATTGACACCCTTCCCATCCAAGAAATGTGCATATGGGATGTACAGAGAAGCTCCTGCTGGAGGTATGGAGACTGACAGCTCCCATTTTCCATTGATTTCTTCTGGATTTCTCCAAGGCCAGAACCTCTGTGCTAAAAAGGACTGGGACCTATGCAAGAATAATAGTTATCTAAGTATGTTTGTTATTTAGCATCAGAAACTGAAGCCCACCTGTCCCCAAAATACACACACACACGCTACATAAAAGAAGTGGAAATTTCATGTCAGATAAAAAAAGCTTCAGAAAACACACTAATTGAAGCAAGGATGTTTTTGAAATTACGTAATAACTACAAGGGCACAAATCATCCTGGTAAGAACTGTAACATTTTCTAAGAGGGCTGCTGCCACAAAATGCTAAAGGCTGGGGACAGAATTAACCAAAGGTGACTTAAATGGCGCGTTTAATCCTTTCACATAACACAAAAGGTCTGTGGCTAGCAGACTTTTAGCCGCACTTTTAACACGGCTATCCACGAGGGGAAGAGGGATCTCAGCGTGTTCCTTTGCTGCTTGCTGTGACTGGGACGTTTTGAAGGGTTGGTCTCGGAGTTAGGAGGAAAAACACAGAGGAACCGCGGCAGATTTTCACGCTTTTCTTCAAAGCCCTTTGCCTCGCTCCGAGTGAATACCCTCATCGCTTTTGCTAAATGTAGGCGTGACGACATCTCACATTAGCACAGCAGACAAAAATTTGGAGACGTTTCAAGAATGGTCACCACGCAGCCACGAGCACCAGCCGGGCTCCCAACGGCTCTGCTTCTCCCAGAGGGGAAAGCGAGGTGCCCTCCTCTCTCTCCCCCACCTGGGAGCCCACGCACGGAAACGCGGCGGGCTGAGGGGCCGGTGGGGGACGCAGCTGTCAGCCCGCCACGTTAAGCCGAAATAAGGCTAAACGCCTCTCCAGCCCCGCTCAGCTGCGGCGGGGGCCCTTCCCACCGCCCTCCGCCGCACGGGGAGCAGCAGCTTCGCGCTCCCTGAAAAGGGTCGCCGCTGGGGGTGGTGGTGGGGGGAGAAGGTGGTCGGCCCGCGACCCCGCACCCTGAGGGCACGGGGCAGGCGGGCAGCAGAGCGCGGTCCGCGGACGGGAGGAGGGAGACGTTGTGTGAGTCGCGACCAAATATGGGTAAATTCCCCACCAGCTGGCGGCCGGCTGGGACGTGACACGTTTGAGTGAGCTTTCAGGAATTACAAACACTGCGAGCGGCGAGCGCGGGCCGAGCCCCCAAGAGGCAGCGCCCACCCGCCGTAGCCCTCACAGCGCCGCCCGGCTCCTATTGGATAACGCCCATGTCAATCATTCCCATTGCGTCTAACGTCCGCTAGAACTTTCTAGCTGAGTTACGGGGCGGGGGCGGGGCGAATGAGGATCGCGCGTGGTGATTGGCCGAGGGGAGTGGCGCACGCTAGAAAGCGAGACGGATCGAGAAAAAACAGGAAGAAGTCCGATCTGGCTGCAATACACGGGAGAGGGTCGGGCTGGCGGGTGGGCACCACGCTTCTGATTGGGCAGGAGGCAGGGGGCGGGCACTCTTCGGCTAGACCCGGAGGCTATTGGTCAGCTGCGGAAGCTGGGCGTCTGGATTGGTCCTCAGCGTTCTGGCAGGTTCCAGAAGAAGGCTGAGCGGGCTATAAAGAGAGCGCAAGCGGCGCCGCAACGGCACATCGCGCCGCAGACAGCAGCGGGAGCGGGAGGCAGAGGGGTGACCGCGAGTGAGCGAGCAAGTGACCGACCGGCGGAATCCGTCAACATGTCTGGCAAAGGGCCGGCCATCGGCATCGACCTGGGCACCACGTATTCTTGCGTGGGTGTCTTCCAGCATGGCAAAGTGGAGATCATCGCCAACGACCAGGGGAACCGCACCACACCCAGCTATGTGGCCTTCACCGATACAGAGCGCCTCATCGGGGATGCTGCCAAGAACCAAGTGGCGATGAACCCCACCAACACCATCTTTGATGCCAAGCGTCTCATCGGCCGCAAGTATGATGACCCCACAGTGCAGTCGGACATGAAGCACTGGCCCTTCCGTGTGGTGAACGAGAGCGGCAAGCCCAAGGTGCAAGTGGAGTACAAGGGCGAGATGAAGACCTTCTTCCCAGAGGAGATCAGCTCCATGGTGCTCACCAAGATGAAGGAGATTGCTGAGGCTTATCTGGGGAAAAAGGTACAGAATGCTGTTATCACAGTGCCCGCTTACTTCAATGACTCCCAGCGCCAGGCCACCAAAGATGCTGGCACCATCACTGGCCTCAACGTGATGCGTATTATCAATGAGCCCACAGCAGCTGCTATTGCCTACGGCTTGGACAAGAAAGGTACCCGAGCTGGAGAGAAGAATGTGCTCATCTTTGACTTGGGAGGGGGCACTTTCGATGTGTCCATCCTTACCATTGAGGATGGCATCTTTGAGGTGAAGTCCACAGCTGGGGACACCCACCTGGGTGGGGAGGACTTTGACAACCGTATGGTGAACCATTTTGTAGAAGAGTTCAAGCGTAAGCACAAGCGTGACATCGCTGGCAATAAGCGAGCAGTGAGGCGGCTGCGTACAGCTTGTGAGAGGGCGAAGCGTACTCTGAGCTCTTCCACACAAGCCAGCATTGAGATTGACTCCCTCTTCGAGGGCATTGACTTCTACACCTCCATCACTCGTGCCCGCTTTGAGGAGCTCAATGCTGATCTTTTCCGTGGTACCCTGGAGCCAGTGGAGAAGGCCCTGCGTGATGCCAAGCTTGATAAAGGCCAGATCCAGGAGATTGTGCTCGTGGGGGGCTCCACTCGTATTCCTAAGATCCAAAAGTTGCTGCAGGACTTCTTCAATGGCAAAGAGCTCAACAAGAGCATCAATCCAGATGAAGCTGTTGCTTATGGTGCTGCTGTGCAAGCAGCTATCCTCATGGGAGACAAGTCTGAAAATGTGCAAGATCTGCTCCTGTTGGATGTCACCCCCCTGTCCCTGGGCATCGAGACAGCTGGTGGAGTGATGACTGCTCTCATCAAGCGTAACACCACCATTCCCACCAAACAAACGCAGACCTTCACCACCTACTCAGACAACCAGAGCAGCGTCCTAGTCCAGGTGTATGAAGGTGAGAGGGCTATGACAAAGGACAACAACTTGCTGGGCAAGTTTGACCTAACGGGCATCCCCCCAGCACCCCGTGGAGTCCCTCAGATCGAGGTCACTTTCGACATAGATGCTAATGGTATCCTGAACGTCAGTGCTGTGGACAAGAGTACAGGGAAAGAGAACAAGATAACCATCACCAATGACAAGGGTCGCCTTAGCAAAGATGATATTGACCGTATGGTGCAAGAGGCAGAGAAATACAAAGCAGAAGATGAAGCCAACAGAGATAGGGTGGGAGCCAAGAACTCCCTTGAGTCGTATACTTACAACATGAAGCAGACGGTGGAGGATGATAAACTGAAGGGGAAGATCAGCGACCAGGACAAGCAGAAAGTGCTTGACAAGTGCCGGGAGGTGATCAGTTGGCTTGACCGAAACCAGATGGCAGAGAAGGAAGAGTATGAGCACAAGCAGAAGGAGCTGGAGAAACTCTGCAACCCGATTGTCACAAAACTGTACCAGGGAGCTGGAGGAGCTGGGGCAGGTGGCTCTGGTGGCCCAACCATTGAAGAAGTAGATTAAAAGGACTCAACTAGAGACTGGTTTATGGACAGTCACTCCATTCTTTGCTTTATATTTTTTTTTTCTAATGTTTAAGGAAAACGTCATTGCCAATAACAGAGTTTATTCTGTTGGGTGTGTATAAAGGCAGATCTGTCAGCTTGGTTTTGATAAAAGGGAAGGCACGTCCTGCTTTATAAGGTTAGTAATAGAGAAGTTTTGTTAATTCAGATACAGCTACTTGTATTCTGGATGTTTGTCTCTGTCTAAATGTCTCTTCTAAAGTAACCACTCGACCGTTGCAGTTGACAAGTTTCAAGTTATGCATGGGGGGGGAAAAAAAACAACCACCTTTATGAAAGATGAGAAATGCCAAGTGCAGCTTCTGGAAATTTTGGTAATAAATAAAATTTATTTAAAGCAGAAACCTATCTTTCTCCTTTCTCTAACGGGGCTGGGGTTGGGGTGGTGGTGAGGGAGACCCCGAGCGGGGTTGGGGCAGTGGGGTTTTGTTATGGGGGGGAGGGGAGGGGATAAGGGGCTCCCGGGAGGGCTGGCAGGGAGGCTTCCCTGTGCCGTCTCGGAGCCAGGCTGGCAGGGAGGCCAACGTGGGGCCCAGGGCGGCTCGCTACGCGCGTGCCTCCAAAAACAAGGGCAGCGAAAGGATCCCTGCTCGCTGGCAGCGGGGCTCAGTGCAGCCGGGTCCAGTGCGTTACCGAGTTATTTTCGGGTTGCTCGCGCATAAGCAGAGCTGTTGTTACTTTCCTGAGTGTTTTTTTCCCTTGCTGAAGATGATCGAAAGTAAAGCTGCCAAGGATTTTGTTGTGCTGTTAACGCTGAATAGGGAGCCAGCTAGGATGACGAAGTCGGTAGCATAGGCAAATTTTGCAGTAGTTCAGCCTGTCTAGTTTTCCTACACTGTCTCCAGAGCTCTTAATGCGTTAAGGAAAGGAAAACCACAGCGTTTGAAGGCAGAGGAGCCTGAAACTAACGAGCTGTGCGGGAAGAGCCCGCTGATACGCACTTTTTGAGCTGCCTTGTCCTTTAAGGGAAAAAAAAACCCAAAACTCGGAGGAGCGAGCGGGGCAGCTGCAGGAAACGAGCGTGTTTTGGTCCGGTGACTCTTGGTCAGGGAGAGCTTGCCAGAGCGCTTCGATCCCCGAGGCACGCTGGTGATATGGGAAGCAGCCCTATAGAACGTTTTGTTATAAGAGCTAGGCTAAAATAAGCTTGTGCAGCGTTTATTGGATGTAAAAGTCCAGTTGATGGGGTGGGTTTGCCGAGCGCGGCTGCGGCTTTCTGTTTCGCATGGCTACGGAGAGGGGTTGCAGTCGCTACTGGAATGCGAAGCTTGTTAAAAGCTTGTTTGATCAGCTGTTGTCTCAAATTACTCGAAACCACTTAAAGTTTATTGAACGGTTCATATGTAAATGGTAGGACAATCACAGTACCACTCCAGCAGTCAATTACCGCAACTTAAGCACCTGCTGAGTACTTAAGTCTCGAAAAGCTATAATCAGCCCGTGTTTTTGACGTTTATATACGCGGCGTTTTGTTGGCGATCCACCCCTCGGTTTCCAGACAGTAGCATATATAGGACCCCGAGAATGTAGGAGACACTGTGGCTGTTTGATTACTTTTTCCTAGGGGCTACTGGATAAATAATGATGGCAATACATCATCCGTAACTGACGAGCTGTTGCTGCAAGTGGTGGTACTGCAGCAGATGTGTTCTTCCTAACTAAAGCCCCACAGCTTTGGGGCGTCGGTAAGGGTTAGGCAGTCCCCGTGGTCGCTGTAAATTAGACTTAACTACTTTTTCTATTGACTGACTTGTAATTGTCCTTGCCGCATAGTTTCCTTTACTCTTTAGGTCTTGGTGTGCATTCTTCAGTGTCGCTTCCCAGTTATTAAATTCAATTTCTTGCTGTTTTTCCCAAGCGTCTATTTAAATGCATTGCAGGGCTACTTTAGCTAAATGCAGGCAGCAGGCTGTTTGTCCTAGACGGGCTCTGTCACCTGTCCTTTCCCTCACCTCGCTCCCTCTGCTCTGTGCCTGCACTTCAGCAGTGGGGCAGAGCCCCCAGGAATGAAGCTCTGTACAGATGCTGGGGTTAAAGACCAAAGATGCTGGGTTAAAAAACCCAGGGGTTGAGGTTGTGATCAGGCTAATGCTGGAGTCACTGTGGGTTGTTGTTTTATTATGATTATTTTTATGTTTTGCCTTGAAAAAATGATACTTCTTAGTCTGGACACACCTAGACTGTGTGCGATGTCTAAGGGATGAGAAACTTCTGCCTGCTTGCACGACTGGAAAAAGATTTGAAGCCTCGAGGCACAAAGGAGCCTTTCAAATATGTGAAAACCCTCCCCCAAAATGCAAGAGGCAGAAAGCATGAAGAGCTCAGAGCTGGATTCCTTGCGTTGGTCTACTTAGTTTATAAAACAGAGGATGACTTTGAGTTGGTTTCAGTGCACTGAGCTTACTGTGGTGTGAAAGGGATCCTGCTGGAGTTAGTGGTGACTTCCCACTGACTCCAGCGTGTGTAAGTTTTTCCCCTCTGTTTCTTAAATAACTAAAGTAGATGTCAGAGGGGAAAATGCTGCTCCTCATTTGCAAGTAAGAGTATTTGGTGTGTGCTTACAGCTCTGTGCAGTAGTCGCATGTCTGAAATGAGTTTGGCAATGCCAGGAAAACAATCTAGTCTAAAATCTGCAGTTTCGTTGCTTCCATACTCAGCGTGCCTCATCCTTTGTGCTGCCCTGACTCGCAGGGAAAGTCGCCTCCTTTCTCCAGAGCCACAGGCTGGCGTTTCCGAATGTGGCTTATTCTCAAATGGGGCTGTGCGAAAGGCCAAGCCCATAAGGTTATGGAGTGGCTTTAACTTCCAGCATTCGTGTCACTTTGGAGTTAACTTTGGACGGCTCCTTGTGTTCGCTGATGAGGTTTATTTAAGTGGCATTATTTTATATAGAGGAACACCCCTAGCATTAATCCCAGAGAATTTAATCACCCAAATTAAACGCTGTCAGAGCCTTAGCGCCCTGCTCCCCGTGCAGCAGGCACGTAGCACTGCGATGCGAGTCCTGCGCTCCCCGTGCTCACCACCTTAGCGGTGGAAAAAACAGAGCCCCAGAAGCCAAAGCAAGAAGAAATTAATGAAAAAAAAATTACTAAAGCGCCGTCTGAGAGAGGGGAGCAGGGAAGCTGGGACGTGCTGGAGCTGGCTGCAGCCAGCCGGCCTGGTGAGTCAGCTGCCTCCACAGCGTCTGTTTGAAGTCCTGCAGCGAGGCCTAGCAGACAGGCCATGGCCCCGCTCGGCCTTGTGATACCATCTCAAAGGCAGGAACCAGTATAACCCCAGCAGCCTGCTTTTATCTCTGGGGAGACACTGCGGAGAGGCCCACGGGCCGGGCAGCTTGTCTCCTGGGAAATGCCTGTTCTTTGTTGGAGAGGCTCTCCTCGAAGCTCTGGGGCACTTCGGGAGGCTCTCCTCAAAGCTCTGCAGCGCTGTGGGTTGCACCCGAAGGATCACAGCTCTGAGAGATCTGACAGTACGGGGTTGCAGTGTGAATCTTGTTTTCCTCATTGCCAGCTGCTGCCATGGGTGCACAGGAGGGAGGGGTGAAGGCAGATGTGCTCAGGGAATTCACATTTCCAGTCCCAGCATTTTTTTTTCAGAGTATGTGTGAGGCATTACATTAAAAGGCACGCACTCAATCCCTGTCTGCATACTCATTTTTAAAGTGTCTTTTTATGTCTTGCATTGCAATGTAATAGCATTTCATGCTCTAATTATTTACAAGGTATTCCAAATTTCTTCTTCTTTACCCAGCCCTGTGCCTGGCTTGAGCTTCCCCTACTTTGTCCCTATAGAAAGCATATGGTGGTGTGTTCTCTGACCCCATTTGGGATACTGTACTTTGGTGCAAGGGAATCCTCTGATATTAAACCAGTAACCACGTGGATGATCATGCAGCAGTAAAATTATCTTCTGTAGCTATTCATCACAGGAAAGTTACCACCCCTCCCTACCCCACAGCAAAACAAGTTATGCTCGTAAAGCTTCTCCAGCACACCTATGTGGGTCAGGTATCACATCTCTCCACCACTCTCATCCACGTACTTATGCAGCCTGCCTCTGGAGTAGATTTTACTTGCAGCAGAGTAATGATTATATAGTTGGGCAGGCCAGCATTTCCAGATGCAACAACATACTTCACTTCCACATATGAAACAGCAGTATTTAAAACCCCTGATCCGCCCTTGCATGACCCATTTGTCTTTACTCTCTCCTGCATCAATAGGGTGGAGACATGGACAGGCTGGTTCCTCCTGTCATCCCAACAACAGCACCAGTCTGGCATTTTAGAGATGGCAGCCAGTCCACTTTTGAAGTCTTTTTTGTTGTTGTTGTTTCTTTGCTTGTCTTTTTTTTTTTTTTTTTTCCTTGAATAAATTCAGAAGTAGTACAGAATTTTTGTGTTCCTTTTACATCGCTCCCATCATTCAGGAATTACTTTCTGTGTGCTGGCCTGTACAAAAGCTGACAGATCTCTCTGACATCCTGGGCAAAAAGGCATGAAGTCATTCTTGCTCGTGCTAAGGCAGCAGTCAGCAATACTGCCTCTGTACCCTATTTGTTGGAACAGGTCTAAATGCCACTGCTCCAAATGATTGCAGGCCAGTAGTTAAACATCTGTTTTGAATAGAATTAAGGGAACAAAACCACTTCCAGAAGTGCTAATGCTACAGATCACAGGCTAGAATCTGTTAAAAATAAAAACAAATATGCATGGATTTAGTGGTCTTGATTGCCCTCCATTGTGAAATATCAGTTCTTGTAAGTGGTGCTGCACAGTAGAACTGGCAGTCTGGCAATCATCTCATTGCCAAAAGTCACTTTTTTTTTTTTTTTTGCCAGGCTGTATCTAAAGACATAAATACATTTCTTATAAAACCATGTTTATGCCTCATTTGGCAGACTTCTTGTTTTCCCACAGACCCCATTCACAACATGTTTGCAAATGTTCTAAGACAGCATGTTTCAAGATAACTGATGCTAGCGAGTCCTTAGTCCTGTCTTTGGCACTACAGGTAGTCGATAAGCTAAAAATCCTAAATGAGATAAAAATTCGCAGCAATAAACTGAAAACTGAAAATCAAGTTCTCCATGATAATTATTTTAAAAGCTCGCAATATTGAATAGAATATTGAATATTTTCACAGTTTCATTTTCCTCTTCCTATAACAGGAAGATGGTCATTAATCCCTGAATAAGAAGTAGAACCTGGGTTGTTGATATCTTTGTTAAGCTCTATAGATTTCTGAGCACCTCAGAATACGGAGTCAAAATCAAATTTTTGAAAATGCCTTTTGAAAATGAGGCACATTTATATACTTCTTCCTTTCTGTAAGAGGCGTGTTAATAACAAAAGGTTGATTGTTAGGAGCGCAAGTCAAACGTCTAGTTGCGTGAAAACAGCTGACAAGTGCTAATGTTCAGTAATCTCATCTGATAAAACTGTGTGGAGGGAGTAATTGCATGAGGATTTCATTAGAAGAATGTGCAGCTGGTTTTTCTGGCTTTCCAAGTGCAGACTGTATTCCCATAGGCCGGGCAGTCATCCTGCTCTGATTTCCCTTCGAACTTCATTCTGGCTTTGGCAGCTGGTTCTGCCTTTGACTATCAAACTGCTTGGGAAGGGTTGTGTCCATGGATGTGGCTGTCACTGAACACGGCAGGCAGCTGGGCCACAGGGTCTGAGCCTGGGATAAGGCTGGTGTTGGTGTTGTGGGACATCAGGCAGATACAAGCTCTCTCATCATGTTTTGCTTTGGATGTCTGAAGAATGAGAGTGAAGGCTGCAGAGGAAAGCACTACAAATTGCTGAAAACAAAAAAACAGGAGCTTCAATTTTGCACAAATGTGACGTGAAAAATCACACCAGTGCTAATGCTGTTATGCCTAAGGACATTATTCCATTCATACACAGAATCATGCTTTTAATGAGCAGGTAAAAGTAGTTGGCAGGTAAATAGCATAGTCATGGAATAAGTATTACCTACTATGGAATTGAATTCTGTATTTTTGTGTCTAAAGCACACATGGCGGAGTCTAACATTACCAGGAAACCAGGGCTGACATTAACCTGCACCCGGGAAGAGAGGGGGAAATCAATATAGGGGCTATGGAAGACAGGCTTGGCACAGCAAGAAGAAGAAAAAGGCAGAAAAGTGAATGACTGGCCTGTGAGTCAGTGATATTTTGCTGAGTTTATGCATGTGTTTATTTTCTAGGTGTGATATCTGAATTAAACATTAGATAGACCCAAGGGTTGGATACATGTGTGTACTGCTGAATGTTCTCAGCTACTGGGACACAAGGACACCAAAACCACAAGAAACAACATTAAAAAAGCCCATTAAGGCTGCAAAGTCAAACTGGAAAGTAGCAAGCGCTGAAATTATGACCATGTGAGCAATACTATTCTTTCTTTCTTTGTGCTTATGCATCATAACCCAGATTTTAATTATATGGTAACAGATTTATTTATTTTTTCCTATAGGGCACCAGGCTTGGTCAGTGCGTAGGATGTTCTCTCTAAGAGAGTAATATGTCCCAATCCAATGCTTGCTTTGCCTTTTTTACTATATGGTGCCCTGCCCCAGCTCTGAAGGAGCACCCTGTGCAGCTCATTACCATCACATGTGAGTGCTTCCCAACATCATCCATTTAGCTTTAACCTCTGAGATGTGACACAGGTGATAAAACAGCAAAAGCCTAGCACCACCTGCCTGTTATGAGGTCTTCCACTGTTAATGCCAAGGAACTGTTTTATTAGACTGCTTGGAATTGTGCATTCAGGTTCAGTTCCCATTGACTTTGACCACAGCTGTGCATGCTTAGTCCTGCATTTCAGACTTCTATGAGCCAAGGCCCTTCGTTCTGAAAGAAAAGATCATGCAAATAATGGCCATTAGGTTTAAATGTGGGCTGAAGTGATTTGCCTGGAATTTTGTGACTGAAGCCCATATGGAAATCAGTTTCCCATATCAGCTTCAATGGCTTCAACCATCACACCATAATTTCTCTTCCTGTAATCTTCTGGCTCGCTCATTTTGTAGCTCCCAAGTGCTACAACAGTAGTAGCAGGAATCCAGCAGATACTCTGTTGCAACTCAAAGCCAGGCTTCTTGTTTTTCTCTCAGACTGATATCCAGTTGAATGATCAGCCTGGGTGGGATGTTTGGTGCTCAGCTCTGCATCCTTAGCTCATAATATAGCCATGGCAAACTGATCTTCTCCAGCAAGTGCTCCTTAAGGAGAGTACAGTCTGGTGCCTGAATGTCAGGCCCAGTTGTTCTCCCTGTAGGTAGTTCTCAGTCTTTGTTTCTCCCCATCTTTCCTCTGAGGTTTTTGTGCCAATTTGCTCCCACCCCCAGCACAGCTGACAGCTTGTCTCCCCTGCACTTTGAATGCTAACACAGGAGACCCCAAGCACCTCCAGCACATCCTTTACTTCTGGCATCTCTTTTGGCACGACTCCTACTGGCTTCAGGGTGGGCTGATGGTCTCCTGAGGCTGATGACAGCCCTGCTCTACCAAGCAGGCAACTGGTGAGCCATTCGTTCTATGCCCGCCACTGTCCCCTCTTCCTGTAGCGCTGCCTGGCTGCCAAGGGTGAGATCTGAGGTCACTCTCAGACCTGCTTCTCTCATCCTCTTAAATATATAACTTGGCTGCCAAGTCGTAGGTATGTACTTGGCAGCCTGCAATAGCAACTGGAAACAAAACATACACAATTGTGTGTTAAAAAAAAAAACAACAGGAAGCTGCAGAGAGCAAAGTCAAAGCTGAATTTTCAGGGTGATATGAGGTTCTTGCTTATCTTAGATTAAGTTCATTAGCATAGATAAACCTTTAAAGAGTACCTACTGGAGAACAGATGTATTATCTGGACAGCTATGGAAATAGGGGGGAAGTTAGGGACAGCACGCAGATTGTTTCATGGACATTTTATTTCCCTACATTGCATTGTCCCTGTACTCTTCCGTGTGCTCATGGACATTGCAGTGCTGCTTTCAGGAGTATTTTCCATCATCAGAAAGTACTGCAAAAATGAATGAGGATATCTATAAGAGGTGAAAGCGGGAAATATTCTTTCTGCCTTTCTGAGCTGACTTGTCTAAAAGTCTTAGATCAGGTGCTTTCAGAGCTTCAAAGTGCATTTTTCTAAACTGCGGCTGTTTTTCACCTTTTAGCTGAAGGGATCTGCTGAAAGGTGCGATCCTCTCCCCATTGCTTCATCTTTATCTGTATTGCTTCTGGCCCCTCTCTGACCCACCACTGAACTGATACGGCGCGCTAACTCAGCAGAAAGCATTTCGTTTATTTTTGCTGGGTTACTGTTTTGACAGTTTAGGGAACAGCCTTGCTATGGGGACGGAGACGATAAAGAATCAACAGAGATAAATGGTGATAAAAGCTGGACAAGAGGAAGAATGTCTCTTCCATCAACGTTTAGCTCTTAGGCTGGCTTAGCTGTAACACAAAACCTCATCCTTCTCTTGACTTGACTTCTACTGGCAGGGAGTGCTTTTGTCAACAAAACTTGTACTAGTTTGGGGCGCAATCCAAGCAGCACCAGGTGTACACAGCGATACTGTTCCACTGTGAATGACTTATATGAGAGATTTTCTGCTTGCACAGCAATGCTTCGAAGCATCCCAAACATCACAAATCCTCCCTCACACCCATGACCTTAACCTGCCTGAGCCTATGGGAATTATTTCCAGGGGAACTCACAAACCACGAGCTGACTATTTGCACAGAGATTTGGGACATGTCACAGGAGACTTGTGACTTTGATATCTCAAAAATCTCAAGCTAAAATGTGTTTAACACAGAGAGTGTTGTACAGATGACAGTGTCCGTACTGGGGATGAACTGCTGCTCCTCTTGTGTCACTAGGAGCACCTCTGCAGCTCCCAACCCTCAGAGAGAAATCAGCAAGGCCCAAATGAGTGACACTGAGTTATTAACTGCACAGAAATCACTTATTTTCCCTGTTTCAGCAAAGAAGATTCCCAGGGAAGCTGTTGGGCAGAGGTGGGAAGGAGCAGAGTGCATGGGCCACAAGTCCCCGTGCTGGAGGTGACTTGGTGTGCTGGGTTCCACAGCTCCTAGAGGACAGCTGGCTGGCTGTTTCCAGGATACTGCTGTAAACAGGGCCACCTGAGCACCCAGCCATGCTGCAGACAGGCTCCATGACCTCAGTGAGTCCCCTTGCTGTCTCCATGTTGTTGCTGCCTGTATCTGGCTCTGTAGCAGGTCTGGGGGATGCAGTGGACTCCACGGGTTGTGGGGCAGCCATGGGGCCATCCTTCAGCCATATCAGTGAGCACTGAGCTGTGTTTTAAAGACACAGGCCTGGTATTCCCTCCTGCCTGTGTGGCTGTGGTCTGTGTTACTCTGCCAAGCCACCCCACTTTCCAGTTTTCCTCCATGAGTTCATATTCCCTTGTGTGTAACGCAAAGGTATTACATTTGCATGGTCCTTTTCATCTGAAAATTGTAAGCTGGTATTAGAAAGCTGGAGCTGAAGACTAGGACTAACAAGTTTAAGTAACTGCTCTTTGTCAAAGGATTGTTTCCTAATATTCATCTCCACAGCCTAACCATTGCACTGTTGGCTGCTGACATGAACTTATTTTGGTGTTCTACTACCAAATTAAATTGAGCAAGAATCGGGGACTGTTGCTGCTGTCAGAATGGCACCAGGCAAAAAGTCACTGAAAGCCTTCGTGTTTCACCTGATTCAGCCTTCTGTAGGCAGAAGGACTTCAGCAACAAGATGCATTTTACTTGAAAGGTGACCTGCGAGTACCAGCTAAGGGTTTGCAAGCCTTTCTTGTTAGTTAAGAAGGGAACTAATCCACAGAGGTTTTTGGTTTTGTATGGATAGTGTAAAATCCTGTCTCTGGCAGTTTGCTTCAGTGTTCCCTGAAGATTCTCTCTGGTGTTTATTTAAAGTTCTCAGAAGATCAGCAAAGTGCATAACCCATCCCATTTTTAAACAAAGGCTTCCTTTCTGCTGCTGCTTAGTCATTGCAATTACATAAATAATATCACAAACAAATAAAACTGATGGCTTGTTTAATCCGTGACTGCATTTGATCTCTCACCCTTTATTAATTCACTAGCAACCAAGAACTGATGTTCTTTAGCCATCTTTCTGTGATTTATTCACAATCTGAAAGACACAGAAGAAGACAGATGCCTGTTTTTTGTGTCTTATGCTGGCAACCTTTAATCTGAGAGATCTTCTGTTTAGCTGATTCACAGTCAACATCTGAGTAAAAAGCAGGCTTAAGAAAGATATACAGTGGACAATATGCACAGTGCTTGTGTTATAAATATTTTGCTGAGCTGGGCTGAGAAAAAGGGCACAGTGTTTATGACATGTAACCTGCATGCTGTTTTCTTGCAGACGATAAAACTAACTTCAGGCATGTGGTACTGGAAAGATGACACCAACACACTTGAATTTGCAAGGTAAAAGAATGATGTTCAGTTTCAAATTACTCAGGCTTAAGCTTCAGCAGCTCCATGTAAGGTAAAATCAGAGCATAATGTTTTGCCTGAAAATCAACTGCAGGACAAATCTATATGTTTAAACATATATATATATATATAAATATTATATATAAATATATATATAAATATATAAACATATATATATATATATATAAATATTATGGTTTGATTGAATGATCTTAAAGGTCTTTTCCAATCTTGGTGATCCTATGATTCTGCAGATGTTTTTCTTTGAGACTGGAGCTTGTAATTGTTACTCTGTGACACTGAGTCACCATCCCTGGAGGTTTTCAAGAAAAGGGCAGATGTAGCAGAGGGACATGGTTTAGTGGTGGTGATGGGCTGATGGTTGGATGAGATGATTTTACTGGTCATTTCCAACCACAACAATTCTATGATTCTATTACATTTATCCCATTGATGGAGAAAAACAGAAATGTGCATTTACTCTGTACTGCTCCCAAGATGAATCTACTTCCAAGGGATTGCTGAAAGCGTGTTTGACTGCTGCCTTGTGCCTGAAACCATGCACTGGAGCAGCAGTGCTGACAGTAGGAACCAGACTGCTTCCCTGGCATCAAGGGGTGGAGGTCCACAGGCTGATGCATGGCAGTGAGCACTGAAGGACTGCAAACCTTTCTGAAACCACACTTCTGCAGGATTGAAATTGCACATACCTACACTTTGCATTTCTATGTCAGTTGAGGAGCAAGACTTTACCTGGCTGAAATATTTCCATACATTTAACCACTGGGGAAAAGCTACATCCTGCTCTCTTCCCATCCCAAGTGCAGGGTGGGCAGGGTGGTTCCTGCTGCCATACTTGCAGCTCCCAAGCCTTGGTCATAGTAGAGCTGGACTACTCACTTGTTTCTTGACCACAGGCTGATGCAGGTGCCTTTCATGGTCTGAGTCTCAGCAGCTCCAGCCAATTTGTCTTATGCGTTTTGGAATGCAGCTGGCTCTGCTTGGTGCTCTCTGGGGCGGGAATAAATTCCCCAGCCATGTTTGCTGCCTCTGCCATTTGTAGTCCAGAAGAAAAGCTTTACATTTTGCATTTAAAATACATCATTCCAGAGACAAAACCCTCTTCTATTTTCCTACACAAAGATAAAGTACTAGTGGACCTGAAGGTCAGGTGCATGCATGTACATTAACCTACCAAGAATATGGTTAAGACGGAAATTAAAAGAAGGTTCCTATTTACTGATGTTGTTAGGACCAAGATGGTGAAGCCACTTGAGATACAGATGACTTGAAGGGTTTCTGTGATGCAGGAGACAGCAGAGGAACCTTTGCATATTCTGTGCTTCTGCATTCTTGAAAGTAATGTCTCATGTGGCCCTCACCACAACCCAGAAGTTTTCTTTGTGTCAATCAGAAGATGAAATACACGTGTTTGTGTATCGTGGCGAGTTGACCTCTTTGCACTACTGTTAGAAATGTAAATTCACACTACTGCATGCTCATACTCTATTTCAGCTCCAGTCCAGCAGCTGAGGAAAACCTTAATGAAGGAAAAAACGCTCACTTTCAGGAAATATGTGTCAAGACATTAAAGAGGTATTTCGATTCCACTAAGCTAGCTCAAGAAGGAACGCAATTATTAGGGTGGGAATATTTCATCAGTTGTAGGAGGATCGTGTCTGAACACAACAGGTGAAGCAGGAGCCACCTGTCATTTCAGCAGGGCGGATAAGTGGTCTGAGCAGAGAAACAGGGCCAGACATGCCCCATGCTGAATGCCAGCTCAGGCAGTAGCCTGCTGTGACTTTGGTAAAGGCATTCAGGTCTCTCAGAATGAGGTAATAATTCTCATCTACTCTAAAGAGTATTGTGAGGTAAGTAATTCACCTTTGTAAGGCACTTCAAAGATTAAAGTATTATTATTAATTTTATAAATTCACAACATGGTGTGGCTGACTTTCATCCATTACTTAAAACATCTTTGATCTAAATAATATAGTCGCAATTTATTATATTAGCAACTAAAAGGGCAAATTCAGAAGCAACCTTGGAGGTGACATGTCCTATTTCTCCCAACGTTCCCAGCCTGCTTTGTGGTTATAATAGTTGAAAGTTATTTTGGGGTATCTGCCAAACACATTTAACTGCCCAGCTTTGTGAAACTGCATGCAATAAGGTCTGTACACACCAGATAGATAATGTGACTGTTCTGGGACTGGAATTAACAGTGTCTTTAAATACTACATATTGGTCAACTACCAGCATTTTCCAAGATGAATGCAGTGCTACGCTCCCTGAAAAAAGGCTGGCTGACAATGAGGAAAAAATTCATAAGCTGTCAAAGTGGATAAAACATGAATATGTCACACTGGATGATGTCAAATGTGAGTAATTGTTGGTCTTCTGCATCAGCAAGGCATTGCCCATAGAAGTATTTCTACTGCTGTTGAGCAATTTTTGGAGAAGCTATTATTTTTTTTGCTCTGTTTTCAGATCTTGCTTTCCTTTTGAGAGAAGAAAGTGAGTCACATCGCATGCTACCATTTGCAGCAGTTATGGGGTATGTCATTTAGAATCTGTTTTGAGAATCGTGTGTCTATCAGGGAATGGAGGGGTTATCCTGCGTGAGGTTTCAAATCTCTTCTCTGGGGGTTAGTGGGAAGCAAATACGTTTCTCCTTGATGTGCAGAAAAATAATCCTACCATTTGCTTGAAAGCATTCCACTCTGTTAGCTAAAGGAAGCTAAGACCTTGGGCCTAAATATCTAAACACCGTTATTCATCTTAGCCTACGCTGAATTCAATGTTTGGCAAAGCATCCATCACGCTGCCTGCACCAGGAAGGCCTAACACAACAGGGCATCCAGGCTGTGCTGCTGCTGTTCCAGGCAGAATGCAGAGCTCATTGGTTGCTGCTGGCATTTATCAGCGTTACTTCCCTGTATGCTAAAAGCAAAGAGGCAGTTGGCAGAGCACTGTCTTAAGGGTGTACCCCTGAGATCACCAGGGTTTTGTTTTAAGAATGTACCTGTATATTTTGAGTCTCAGCCATACTGTCCTTTGGGAAGGGGAGGGGAATCTTAGTTATCCCCATTTTCTTTGAATGAGAATGCTGCTCTTTCAGCATGCTCAGTGCATAAAACATATTTGGAGGATGTAAATGTGGTAATATCTTATTGATTCCATGGCAAAGTGGCTTCTTGGCCTCCAAAGTCTTACTATGAGGTGGAATGCCTGCTGTGAATGGCTCTCAACTGCACAGGGGGTTGCTCAGTATAGTACAGGCCCCTGAGCAGAGACTTTGCTCTTTTTCATAATAATATGGTGCTGCAGACTTACCAGTGACATTTCTACTTTTTATTTAGGAATAAGAAACTGGATGAGTTTCTCATGGCCCTGCTTTTCTACATGTCTTTTTACCTGGAAAAAATTGCCCTGGAAAAGAAAACCCAGTCCTTGATTTTGTGAGTAAAGGATGTCAGGGGTGTAAGTACCCAGAATTTGCCCTAGTAAATCCAGACCTGTAGGAAAGTTTTTACAGTGGGCTCAGTGGGATTCTGCACATGAGCAAGGACTATTTCTTGAGCACAAACTGCATGTTGGCCTGGTTACTGTATGGAAGTGTAAGAAGAAAAACCACTCAGTTATGCCTCTTCTCCCTTTGGCTTCTGTTCTTTCCCAGGACATCTGAACTAGTCATTACTATGACCCAAACCTTTGTGTGCCCTGGATCGAATCACCATCCTCCAAATCACATTTTCCAGTAACAGCATTAGCATCCAGTCCTTTCTGCTTGCAGAAGCACCCACAAAGCACAGCTGAGTATGCTAGGTGTTAATTTGTGCCGTGGGTCACACTGAATTCATTTCTAAATATGCAAAGCAGGTTCAGATGCCTCTTCAGTGCTAGAAACATGTTACAACATGAGAAATATCTGCTAGGCAAGCAGTTCCCAAGTAAGGGTGTGTGACCACATTTGCTGCCTTGCAAAGTGGAAGTGGGGATGCCAGAGGAACAGTTGAGGAGCTGCTGTTAGAGGGTTATGTGCCTTGGGTTAAAGTGTTACAGAGCTACAAACCATGATTATAATAAACTTTAATGGCTTGCTGGACTCTTTGATAATCTTGGAGAATTGATTGATTAATTCATTAAAACACTCAGTCATTGTTTACTTCATAACTAATGAAGCCTTGATATAAAGAGGGGCTGATTTATCTGAACTGAAGAAGAGACTGTTGGAGGATTGCTGGTCTTGAGCAATTTGTTCCATTTCCATAGGTTGCTGGACGTTTCTCTCATTGTGCTAAGAATAATTCATACGTAAAGAAAATCATCAACATAATTTCATACACAAAAGTCTTAGGTCCATGAGGATGAAGAAGACTTTGCATTGGCCATGACATCTCAACATGACTCATGTCATCAGCCGGTATGGAAAATACAGAAGCAGACTCAAAGAAAGAGGAGTTTGGACCTATTGCAACATGGGTTTCTATTTCTTGGGTCAAGGGGGCTGTGACTAGTAGCTACCAGCTGTAAGCACTGGATAATCGCTGCCAGAAGACACTTTTTGCTGTGTTATGGTGTGCAGTGCTCCCAGAGTGACTGCTGTCTTTTTGTGGGAAGCATGTAGGAGGTCTGAGCTTCCCAAAGGGATATTTGCAATACTGCTTTGTTGAGATTCATTTCCTCCCCTGAAGGGAAGTGGCTTCCTCGCCAGGATTGCTTGCGTGTAGTATAACATCAGAGAAGGTCAAAGAAGAGACATTTACCATGCAAAGGTTAGGATATTGATCTATCAAAGCATAAATACAAAGAAGGAAAATAAAATTACAAAAGGCATATTTAGATCTTGCTTAATGTTGAAGTTTATCCTTAATTGTTCTTGCACCTAAGCTGACATGGAGGAGCAGGCATGAAGAAATTTCTGACACTGCAGCTTCACTGTGTCCAAGCCCTCCTATTTCCTCCCTTATCTACCTGGTCTAATTCTGAACTTAGTATATGTTGTATTTCAAATCAAATGTAAGAAGCACTGCCTTTTTCCTTCTGTGCAGTAAAGTTCTGTAGTCATCTTCTACTAGGAGGTAGTGGGGACAAGGGAGAAAACTACTTTTTTTCGGAAGATGGATCTCTGTGAGCTCATGGAAGGAATTTTATAACCACATAATAGAATCATAGTGACAGAAAATTACTCTTATGATAAGAGTCTTTTGGTATGTGATATGCTTATGTATTTGAAAAGATGTGAAGGAAAACTGCACAGCCATTTGCTTTCCTGTACCCAACCCACATAAAACCCATGCTCAGGGCTGTTCCAAGTTGTCTGTTTAGGAAGAAAAACCCCTCCCCCTTCCTTCTTGATGTAATTTAATTTCAGAGGCTTTTTGCTTTCCTGTGTAGTACTGGCTATATGCCACAGGCAGAGACAGACTGGGGGCAGGACATACTGGTACCCCTTCATGCGTCTGGTTTGTGACACCTATAATTTGCTCAGAGTTAAACTGACAGACAGGTTACTTGAAGACTGGGCTTGATGACCCGCCTATTCCTTTAGCAGCCTGATGTTCCCACGGCAGACACATCCAATGTCTGTGTGGTTCTTGAGCTGCTCTTACAGATCTTGTGTGCTAACCTCCTGAAGCAGAAGACCATCCTCATCCCAGATCATCCTTAAGAAGTCATTGCTTTTGCACCCTGTATTTTCGTATGTCAGAAGGAGTTCCTGTAGGAGAAAATCAGCATGAGTCTGGATATCTGTAACTTCTTGTGACCTTATCTTCTCTTGATGCTATGCCGATTCTTTATAAATCTAAGCTTGAGGTTTGCCTGGCTTATTTTAGGTTCAGGAAGATCTTGTAACCAACTTCAAAAACAACCAACCAGTTTTCCAGAGCAGCAGGTGTGAAGCTTTGCCCTGCTGGAGACAGCCTGAGACTATTCACCTCTGAAACATGCAACTAAGAACAAAAGCTAAACAGTGGTGAATGAAACATGAACAGAACACAGACTATTATTTCTGTCCTGCATTTTTTTCCCCCCTTACTTTCTTTCGTGTCTTTTAAGGAAAATCTGCTGAATTTTATTAGCAATTATCCTTGAGAAGCCTGGAGTCATTGTCCTAATTATTAAAGGTGGGTTGTGTGGGAAGCTTTACAGCTGGAGGCCATCAGGGACAGATAAAACAGCTCTCCCCAGAGTGGAAGGAGGCTGGCAACTTTTAGGCCTGCAGCGCTCCTAGTACTGGGAGACAGCTGGGTGGATTACAGGGGAAGCAGGGGAAACAGAAAGCTCTTTGGTTTGGCATTTCCTTAGCGTTTGATCTGAAGTGGTTTAAAATACAGGCTTGTAGGGTCAGCTGTTCCTATTTAGAGGCCATCCCAAAAGCGCTTTGTGTGCCTTTCTGAAGAAGAGTAAGTGGTGTCTCTAAATGAACCAACCCCACTGCTCCAGGCTGCCCAAAGGCAGAGTCTGTGCCTGGAGACATCTCTGTGCGCCTCTAGGGCTTTCATGTAGGCTGCAAAAAGGGTTCATAAGGTATGCAAGATCAAAGACAGCAACCTAAAAAGCTGCAGGCATGGAGCCTGCAAGTTCTGTAGGGTGAGAGAGGCTGTCTGAGTCCAAGCACCAGGCCTGGCAGTGCTACAGAGCTGTGCTGGAAGCTCCTGAGCTTGGACTTGATGCAGTGTGAACGTGTTGTCATGTGGTGTGTTGGCTTGTGTGCCTGAAAGACATATTACTTCTCAGGATCTGTCATTCTTTCTAGCATCCCTTTCCTAATTTATTTATTTATTTTATTTTAAACAGGTCTGTGATTTTTCTGGAAAATAAAGCAATGGAAGATGTGTTGGTGAAGTTAGCGGTGGCCAGGATTTACCTTGCCAAAGTTTACAGTAACTTTGTCCTTGAGAGAGGCACAGCAGAGCAGAGTCGCGCATTTCATGGAAAGTAAGCCAAGAAATGATTTTCCTTCACAAGTCAAGGGCCACAGCAGCCCAAGGCCTCTTTCGAGTGATACAAGTGAAGGCCCAAGGCCATGCTTCTTGTCAGTCTAAGGGTTACGAGAGGACTATAAGGTTTGTTGAAGCATTGGAACAGGCTGCCTGGGGAAGAAAGGCAGTTGCTATCCCTCAAAGTTTTCAAGAAAAGGGTAGATGTTGCACTGAGTGACTTGGCCTAGAGTAGTCGCAGGCATGGGCTGATGGTTGGACTGGATGATCTCAGTAGTCTTTCCAACCTTTATGATTCTATGAGATACAGATGTCCACTGATCTCCCTGCAATTCTAGCTAGTAACTAACTCCAGAAGTGCTTCTGATGAGCTGTTGCTAACTGATTTGACGCAACAAGTTATAGCAGAGTTCTGGATACCAGATGGTGAAACTCTAGCCCTGGTATGCGGAAGTCTTGCTAGATATACAGAGCAGGAAACTTCGTTGGGTTCAGTGTGAAAGCCAGCAGGGCAAAAAGCAGTGCCAAGCATACATCTCACCCCTGCCATTTTGACTAAACCTTGAAAGAAAATAGTTTCTGCAACATGGCTCCTGGCAGCCTTATTGTTGTCTGCAATTGGAGGAACCTGGATTTCCTCCTAGTCAAGAGGGGAAGGTACATGGTGGAGGTAAAGGGGAACTGGAGATTGCTGTCCCAGTAGAGCTTTCATTTTAGTGTGTTCCCATGTCACAGATCAGTGGATCCTGAAATTAAACAGCACATTCTCTCTGTATCCTGGCACACTGGTATTTCACAGGGTATTCCTGGCAGCAGTGCAGTGTACCAAATGCCTGCTTCTAGATTTCTGCTGAGTAGAGCATCCCATTAACCTTCCTGTTGGCTGGATGGGGAACATCGTGACAGCATTCACTGTTACTATTGGGTGGCCCTAATGCCTGCGCTTATGAGACCCAGTATGAGTGCAAAAAAGCAGCCTGAATCCAAGGACTGGATGCAGCTGGATAGAACAGCCTGTGCTGCATACCCAGCTGGTTAGCTCTGCTGCCTCTTGACTCACTGTATTGTCTGGTGGACAGCAACATGCAGGACAGAGAAAAGAGGTCTAGTGGCAAACGCAAAAAACAAACAAACAAACTGAGCAGCATGGGAATCACAGAATCACAGAATCACAGAATCATCAAGGTTGGAAAAGACCTAAAAGATCATCCAGTCCAACCATCACCAATACTCCCCAGCTAAATCCTATCCCTCAACACAACATCCAAACGTCTCTTGAACACCTCCATGTTCGGTGACTCCACCACCTCCTTGGGCAGTGCATTCCAATGCCTGACCACCCTTTCCGAGAAGTAATATTTCCTAATGTCCAGCCTGAATCTCCCCTGGCGCAGTTTGAAACCATTGCCTCTAGTTCTATCACTGTCTACACGAGAGAAAAGGCCGACCCCTAGCTCACCACAACCTCCCTTCAGGAAGTTATAGAGTGCTATAAGGTCTCCCCTGAGCCTCCTCTTCTCCAGGCTGAACAATCCCAGCTCCTTCAGCCGCTCCTCATAAGGCCTGTGCTCCAGGCCCCTCACCAGCTTCGTAGCCCTCCTCTGAACACGTTCCAGGGCCTCAATGTCTTTCTTGCAATGAGGGGCCCAAAACTGAACACAATACTCGAGGTGCGGCCTCACCAGTGCAGAGTACAGGGGGACAATTACCTCCCTATTCCTGCTAGTAACACTGTTTTTGATGCAAGCCAGGATGCCGTTAGCCTTCTTGGCCACCCGGGCACACTGTCGGCTCATGTTCAGCCGAGCATCAATCAACACCCCCAGGTCCGTTTCCTCCACACAGTCCTCCAGCCACTCCACCCCAAGCCTATAGCGCTGCCTGGGGCTGTTGTGGCCAAAGTGCAGGATTCGGCATTTGGTCTTGTTGAACCTCATCCCGTTGGCTTCAGCCCAGCTCTCCAGCCTGTCCAGATCCCTCTGCAGGGCCTCGCTACCCCCAGGCAGATCCACACTCCCAGCCAATTTGGTGTCGTCTGCGAACTTACTGAGGGTGCACTCAATGCCCTCATCCAAGTCATCAATAAAGATATTGAAGAGGACAGGCCCCAGCACCGACCCTTGGGGAACACCACTCGTGACCGGTCGCCAGCTGGATTTAACTCCATTCACCACCACTCTCTGAGCCCGGCCCTCCAGCCAGTTCCTTACCCATCCAACAATGTACCCGTCCAAGCCACGGGCTGCCAGCTTCTGCAGGAGAATACCGTGGGAGACAGTGTCAAAGGCTTTGCTGAAGTCTAGGTAGACCACATCAACAGCCTTTCCCTCATCCAGCAGATGGGTCACTATATCATAAAAGGAGATCAGGTTGGTCAAACAGGACCTGCCTTTCATGAACCCATGCTGGCTAGGCCTGATCCCCCAGCCATCCCGCACATGCCGCATGATCTCCCTCAAGACAATCTGTTCCATAACCTTCCCTGGAACCGAGGTCAGGCTAACAGGCCTGTAGTTCCCCGGATCCTCCTTACAACCTTTCTTGTAAATGGGAGTCACGTTGGCAAGCCTCCAGTCTTCCGGGACCTCACCAGTCAACAAGGAGCGCTGGTAGATGATGGAAAGCGGCTTGGCTATCACCCCCGCCAGTTCCCTCAGCACTCTAGGGTGGATCTCATCCGGCCCCATGGACTTGTGGCAGTCCAGTTGGAGTAGTAAGCCTCTGACCGTTTCTTCCAGAATCACAGGGGGTTTAGCATGCTCCCCAGGCGAGACTACCAGGTCAGAGAGAAGAGTACCCCGAGGATAACTGGTCTGACCTTTAAAGACAGACGTAAAGAAGGCATTCAGAACCTCCGCCTTTTCCTTATCCTCAGTGGTCACATTCCCAGCATCATCCAGCAAAGAGTGGATATTCTCCTTTGTCCTCCTCTTACTGTTAATGTATTTATAAAAGAGTTTCTTATTCCTTTTCACCCCAGCGGCCAGGTTAGATTCAAGCTGGGCTTTTGCCTTTCTGATTTCACCTCTACACATCCTAACGGCTTCCTTGTATTCATTCTCAGTTGCCTGTCCCTCCTTCCACAGGCGGTAGATTCTCTTTTTCTCTCAGAGCCTCAAGAATAGCTCCCTATTCATCCACGCCGGTCTTCTTCCCCGCCTGCTCATTTTGCGTCTCAGGGGAACCGCCTGCTCCTGCACCCTTAAGACTTCCTTCTTGAAGAGCAACCAGCTCTCCTGGACCCGTCTGTTTGCTAAGACTGAATGCCAGGGGACTCCCCCTACTAGTCTCTTGAACAATTCGAAGTCCGCCCTCTGGAAGTCCAAGGTAGCAGTTTTACTATTCCCCTTCCAAACTCCACCATGAATCGAGAAATGAGAATCGAGAAATGAAATCGAGAATGAGAGCAGAGAGCTGAAATAGGAAACTGTCTTCTTTAGTATTTCCATCACGGTTGGGGTTAGAAACTGGCAGTGGCTTGGGACGCTGATGTCTGGGCTGTAAAAACACACAGAGCCAGAAAAGGGCTGTGTCTTAACACATTTGCAATGTAAGGTGTTGCATGAAGAGAGACCAGAGTTACTCATAGCAGGGTGGTGGTAGCTGACTACAGCGGACTTCAGAGTTAGGCTAATGCTGAGCATGTCACAACACACAGCACTTCTCATACCATGCAGCAATTGCATAAATATAAACCCTTCCAAGCTGACTCAGTTGAGCCTTAAATGTTATCTGGAGCCTCTCTGACCATCATTACATGAAGTGCCAAAAACAAGAGCTAAGCGACAGAACTGATTAAGGCTCTCAATTATAAAAGAAGATTAGGAATTTTCTCAGCACACATACTTTGGGATAGAAAAGGTCCTTTGTCAAAATGGAAACTGTGGTAAGGGTTACTTTTGATGATTTTTTTTTTTAACTTGAAAAATGTTTAGATTTAAAAGCTGAGAAACTATTGGTAATGTATAACTCCTAGTTTCACAATATTTTGTTATAACCCAACTATAGCTTTTGCTTCTTCTCACAATTCACCATAGCAACATATTAAAGAAATCTTATGCTATGTTGGGAAACTGTTTTCCCTTTCAGATATGCCAAATGTCCATGTATTCATATGCAATTATTGATTTTTCATGTGAAGTCTTTCTCTGAAAATTTTTAAAAAGGAAGATTAGATGGAAGACATCCTCATTGTAGCCATTTATATGAATTGTAAAATGCAGCATTCAAACCTTAGTCTGATATCCTCCCAGACTTTTGAGAATTTGAGAGAGTCCCTCCAGACCTGTTATTTGTGTGTTAGCATTAGTTCTTTTGTGCCTCCAACGCTGAGGAAGGAATAGGTGTGTCTGGCTTTCTCCTTTTAAGTTGATTGGGGTTGCGCAACCTTTTTGTGGTGCCAGCTTCCTTATGGGCATTTGTCATAATGGGAAAAATACAAAGTGTTCCCAAAGCAGCAGGCATCAATGGCACAAACAGAGTCAGCCCTTACCAAACCCTGAAGCTGACTTGATCCGTGAACACTTAGAGTCGCAGCTGTAGTTGAGGGAGCTGCTAAAGCACACAACGCATCACCCCATGTGCCCGTGCATAGAACAGTAGTTCCTGTAGATATCTGAAGCCATGATCTTCTTACCCATGCTTACCTCTGCCCTTGGCTGTGCTGTTGTCATCTTCCATGCACTATTACTGTAACCCTGTACTGTTTCCAAACACTATTACTGTATTTCTAGATATCATGATGTTCTTTGCTCACTCCTTCACATGTTTCTTACACATCCTGTCCTGAATCTCAGTGCAAGTTTGATGTTTTCCTAAGCCTTTCTGTATTTTCCTAGGTAATTAGCAACTGTGCCCTAGACATGGGAGATACCTTCTAGTTCAATGCTTATCTTAGGAAACTTTATTTCAAGCAGGTCTCTTAGCTTAATATCTTACCTGAGGGAATAAAGCACTGGGGGAAAGAAAGGTAGAGACCCCGTAGCATTATTTGATTTTACTTATTGGTGTTAGTTTCTTCTGCTGGCCTCCATATAGGTTTCTCTTCTAAACTGGGAAGTGACTCTAAGACACCGCATGAGCTTTCTAACGCTGAAGGGTAAAGCAGAGTTTTACATTAAGGTTTAAGAAGCTGGGGTCGCATGATGTTCCTCTGCTCTGGTATTCTGAAGGCAGAATATTATGCTTTTCCAGAATTCATAAGGAATGAAAACCACTGGAGTTATCTGGGAGATCTGCTTGAACAAATGGCCATGCTATGCTTGAAGACTCAGGTTTCTTTTCCCTTGCACAACAAGGGGGTTTGGGTTCTCACCTGAAGCATCAGGAGAGGATTGACTGGTGAGAGCGAGGCAGGGAGATGCATAGTCCTCCCGATCAATATACCTATCAATGAAAGGTAGGAAATTGTAAATAGAGATACGGGACTGAAAGGTGTTATCTTCATGTTTCTGGGGTTATGGCAGCTGGGTATGCTCTAAGGGTGTGGAACAGTTGATGCCATCAGGAAGGTAAGGGATATTTCAGTAGTTGGTGCGTTGGCACAGAGGCAGGATTTCCCTTGTATCTGGCAGAGTGGAGCCAGATCTGTGGGGATCTGAAAGCTGGCAGACTTGCTTTCCCTTACACAGGGATGAGTTGTGCTAGCTTCAGGAGAATGGAGTGGCTTTTGGGATGTGTGCATCTCCCTCCGCTTTGATGGCTGTTTCTGTGATGGACAGTCATTTGTCTTTCCATGAGAATCCCCAGGCACAAGTGGGTGGTATGAATATCTCTGAGGCTTCCACTGAGCAAACTGCACTTCAACAAAGTGTGCTTTGTCATTTTTGTACATGTTTTACATTTCTTCTTGGAAATGCATCAGGGTTTTCCTTTCTGTTTTTCAAAGTATATTGTCTCAACATTGGCCTGGCTTCGTACTCTTGGTAGCTCTGCTCATTCCTCTTCCAGCGATGTCAGGAAGAGTTTTCTGTTTGCTTCAATGGGAACTGGGTTATATCGGTCTTGGCCATTTTTGAGAGGCCCAAGCATAGAGTTCAGTTTAGATAGCGTAGTGGGGAGCCTCGCCTGCTGTTCACATCCAGCTTTGTTTGTTGGATTTAATTAAATGAGCCATACAATATTTTGCATTTTCTACTTCTGACGCAGTGCAGAAGTCCTGTTGTTCTCTTAGACTGTAGGTCTCTGCCTGCTCGTAATGAGGATTCGCCAGCAACAACTTACTGCTGTGTTGAAATACCAGCTTGGCAGTAGCCTCATGAATCGTGTTCAGTGCTGTGTTCAGAGGACTGAAAGGACAACGGCTGCTATTAATTTAGTGCTCTTTTTCACTGCCTTAGGAGAAAACCATCTTTGCAGAAAGATCAGAACTTCTTTGAGGTAAGAAAGACAGAAAGATAAATGGAGATTTTGACCGAGTGTCACCTCAGACCATGTCCCTCCCTTGCACGTTCAAATGCTGCAGACAGCCTGCTCCTTTCCTTTTGGTCCTCCCAGTGGTTTACTTGCAGGGCAGAGTACGTTCAGTAAAATTTTACTTTTTGGGCCTAGATTGCAATGCCTGTAAAATACCACCCCCGTGCCCTTCAGTGCAGGTTTTCAGTCCTGCTGTGACTCTCAGAGCCGAGGCAGTTCCTATCACAGACTGAGATCCCCCTGGGAAGCCTGGTCTGTTGGTTTCTTGCCAATGACCTCGTGATTTCTTTTTTGTAGGTAAGAAATTTCACAGCCTTCTTTCATTTCCATTGTGCCTGGCAACATTTTTAGGTGCCAATAAGCTCTTCTGGCCTGCTGCATCCAACCCAGTGAGGAATTTGAGCCTCTCCGTGTAGCAAGGTTTTGATAAATTAATATAAAACACTGGGGCCCAAATTATACTTTATACTTCTCAAACTGTTCAGACTTTCCTTTAAAGAGGAGAACTGTGGATTGAATTCCAAGGGTACACTGTAGTTCCAGTGATACCATCTTTTCGGGAAACTCAGTAGAGGTTTGATTTTCTGGGTGTTGATTCAGCTGGTGCCAGAAATCACGGGTGTTAAAATGGTGTGATAACCTAGATAATCCTATTTAATCAGCAAGCAGATACATGAAGGTAAGATGCAGTGAGTTTGTATTTGTTAGTCATATTTTCTGTGATCAAAATGCTGTCATTTGGGGTTGGAATCATCTGGTCTAATTCCAGTTGCCCAGACAATAGCTGTCCCATCATTCTAAGCCCTAAGGCTACTCTGACAGTCATGCAGACAAGAAGCTCCGCCAGGGATGAACTGCTGCCTCTTGGGACAAATGAGTGTGATAGGAACCTCCACAGACTCATCCCTCCAGTCTCTTTCCATTGATTATTGAAGGAAACTGGGTGGTGATCCTCAGTTCATTTCATAGTTCCCAGCAGCGAAGCTAAACTGAATTGTCCAGATTCAGCAAGGTGAGCTCCCTCTGAGCTCTGTTTCTAGCCTCATCTCTCTCTGTACCTTTAAATAAGCCAGTGCTTTCAGATCTTCACTGGTAAAGTTTGATGTCAGACTTGTTGCTGGCTCTTAGTTTTATGCCAACATGCACTGTGGGACATGATGGGGTTCTGAACCTTTTCCCAGTGAAAATGGGATCCATGTTTTCAATTTAGGGCTTCTACAACTTCTGCAGCTACGTGACTTGGCTCGTGTTCAGACGGAAACACTTCCAAGTGATTCGGGAAGAAATCGGCAGGCTCCTTTGCTCCGACATGTTCAATCTCGCCTTAAGAGACAGGAACCATGTTTCTCTGCAGACTGCTGATGCAAATGCAGTGAGATTACCACGTCCGAGGTACATATTTGACATACTGATGAGCCCTTAGGTAACCTGTCCTGTCCGAATGCACAAAGATAACATCTGTGTTTGTTTTCTATCAAGACAAGTCGGTGCCAAGCATCCATCCATAAACAGCATGGTTTACCAGCATTCACCTGTTCTCAGCACACTGCTGCCCTTACCAAAGGAGGGTGCTCAGTACCGCTCCCAGAGACACTACTGTCAGGGCAGAGACACACAGCCCTGCTCGTGTGACATCCTACCAGACTTCTCACAATTGCTTACTACCAAGTAAGGGATATTTCTTGGCATAAATAGATTTGGTAGTGCTATTAGAGAGGCTGCCAGACAGCTAAGTCTTCCTCATTGAGAGAGGGACCATTGGAAAACTCTATGATTCTGTGACTGGGAATTTGCCTACAGGAACAGGCAACTACTGTCCATCCTACTGCTTTGTTAACTGGAAAGTATGATTGGGAAAGCCAATAGAAATGGAACGCTTTCTAATGATTAGGATAAAAACAAAAAATTTCAAGCCTGATTGTGCCATATAAGAGGAATTCTACTTTTCCCTCCATCCATTTGTTGCCTTCATTTTCTGGATCTTTCAGACTTCTGGCAAACTAGAAAATGCACCATACACATAAAATCTTCAGACCTATCTACAACATAAGATGGTGAATCCAGTATTTCCCCCAAAATGAAGTTTGCTACAGATGCACGTAATTGCTTTGTGAACACTTTCAAACCTGGGTGCCTGCTGAGCTTTTATAACATCTGCACAGTAATTGATGTGCAATAGGGCCAACCTTCTGAGGCAGTGCTAAGTTTCACTTGGACATACACATTTTCTATTGTGTGCATGCACACTCCAGGCAGAAACATGACATAGTGTGTGAGGTGCTGTGCATATATGTGGTTCTTTGTCCCTGGAGCAGAGAAGATAATCTCTGCAGAATGTGTTATTCACAGTCCAGCTAAAGGAGGCAACTTTCTTTGCTGGTTTTTGTTGGGAAACACTGCAAGTTGTTCTCGCTTTCTCCTGTTTTCCTCTGCTTTATCATGTCAAACATATTAACACCATGTTTTCTAACAGGGTGGGCATCATTGGAGCTCACTGTAGTGAGTTAAATTCCTTTTTGCTCCGGTCTGATGAGACAATGGAAGAGGAAGAACAAGACCAAGAGCAAGAGCAAAGAGAAGAACAAGGAAAACTAAGGAGTCATTCCTTTGTCCTGACAAAAGATCTGAGTTTATCAGCTCTGTGAAGCCCCCAGAGAGGCTTAGTAGAGAGAGTGCTGTATTCTCAAGAGCAGCAGCAGAAGGTGATCGTAACCAGAACAACTAGCAGAAGTTGAGTGACATGGTTTCATGTTGCTAAGTAAATAATTTTGAAATTGCAGTTTAAAAAGCCAAAATCATTTATCAGAGGTGGGGTAGTTTAATACACAAGCATCTGCATGGCCGACTGAAGACCTGGACTGTAATTCCTGGTTCTGTCACTAACGATTCCTCTTTTATCTTAACGCCTTCTTCTCACATTCTCAATTTCTGAGAAATTATTTTACTGACTTATTTTGGGACGTGCTTTGACACCTGCAGATGAATATGATTATTGATTTTAATGTCAGCCTTCTTTTTTTAAAGGATTAGCAAAGTAACCAGGAAACACGACTTGCTATGGTCTAAAAGTTCCTTAAACTGTCCTTTTAAAGGAGCTTACTCTTGGATCTTTGATATATTGTTTACTCCTTTTTTAATTTCCATCACCTCTCATTTAGTTTTAATATTTTGTAGCCTAATTTGGTAGCCTAATTTATGAGTCACTGTGAAAAGAGTATAGCAAAGAGGAATCTTCATATACATGATGTGAAGTTTACTCAGAATTAACTTTTCCAAGTTTTACATTTGCGTTCATATTGGGCAGACAGGTTTACTGCTCTTATGATCATAAGAATGGTGGCAAGACCTTCAAATGGTGCTTTGGTTGCAAGTTTCCTGGGAGTCTGGTCAGGCAACATCATGTGCAACTGTCTCTCCCAGCGGCACAAGCTACTCCTGGATGGTACATACCTGGCTGGACATGCAAGAGGCAGTTGTGCTATCACTGCCCTGCAGCAACATGGTTTCTCTACTGAATGATGCAGCAAGATGTTGGCCAATACCTGGAGCTAAGGGAGGCTATTTCATAGCTTCCTTCTCATGGTGTTGGGAGAAATCTTTCAGTTTCTGCTTTAGAAGGCCTTAGCTTGGTCTCAGTTATCTTTGTCTGCATCTGTATCATGCTGAATGGCACGCTCTGAGTAAAACCCGATGGTCCTAGTGAGTTCTGCTTTTAAGACACTGTGATAGTAAGCCAAGTCCTCAGTGATGGCTTTGGGCCTTCTAACAACAGCCTTGAACTTTCTAGAAAGGATTGAGAAATACTTTGAAGTTCAGGTCCTTTAGTCAGCAGAGTCCTTTCCAGGGTTACCTTCTCAGAGCTGAGCTCTGCTTTTTCTGAGGCAACGGATGTCTAACACAGACACCCCATACCTGTTTAAGCATGTAAGCAAGGCCTGGCAGCCTTGCACACATGACAGTGAGTCATCCTTCCAGCAGGAGAGAGTGAGTCAGAAAGGGCAGTTGACAAGCTTTATTTATCGGACTCATGTTATTTGGCCCGGGAGAATTTCACTCTGAAAAACCCACCCTTGTTAATGACAGGCAGAGCTCAGAAGTGTATCATGCGACTACTGGCTTTTATTCCCGTAGGCTTTGCATGCAGTTTCATTATCAGGAAGTCACAGCAGATTGGCCATTTCCATGAATTTCTTTTTTTAAAGGGACTCTGAGCATGCCAGCAGTATCAGAACAACTTGCCCAACCTAGGATTACCATAAACAATACAAATTCAAATGCCTTCAAGTGATGAAAAGAGACGGGGGTTCTGTGCAACAGCATTTATTGAGTTCCCATTTACTTTCTTCTCTTAGGGCTGACTTGCTCAGAACTTTAATCAAATGCTGCTAGCATAGCCTCGTGTCTTGATTGGCTTTGGATTTTGGTTCTGCCACTCACAGGCTCCATATAGGGTGTGTCAGGCTTTCGAGTGTACGTGTCTATTTTCAGAAGTTATTTTGCTCTGTTGTAGAAATTCACACCAAGAAGAAAGTTGGCAGGAAACTTTGCAGCTCAGAGATGGAAAAAGAAACAGAGGGAAAAAAAAAAAAAAGTCTGCCTGATGATTAATGAAGGAAACCCTGCCCTGAGAGGTTTCAGGCTTTGCGCTTGGGAGAGAGGTGGCATTGCAGCAGGGAGATCCACCGAGATGTGGAATGACTGTTTTGTGTAGTTGAGGTATGGAAAGAAGCAGTGCAGACTTCATCCATTCTTGTGTTCTGGAGGGGTTCAGGGCAGTAACTCATGAAGGCAGCACTCAGAGCAGCAGTGCTGCAGGGCTCAGCAATCCAAGCCCACATGGCAGGGCCTGGGGCTCTTGCAAATTCTTTGTGGTCCTGTTGGTTCATCTTGTTCTGTTAGAGGCTGGTGTCTGATATACAGGGAAAAGCAATCCGAGCCTTCTCATTTTCCTCTGCAAGAAAGATAGGCCAAAAGCAGCACTTCATCAGCTAATAACAGGTTTCGTCCATTTTTACGTGGATTCATACATGTGTTCATGCAGTTAAATTTGCTACATAGGAGAATAATGCTTCCATACGCCTTTGGTAATATGGCTTTTTGTTGCTCCCAGCCAAATGGGAACTTAACAGATGCTGCAGTGGTGAAAGGCACTTGTTTCATGATCCTGCCGGTGTCCCTCCTCTGCCTGGGGTCCATCTCCTTTGCTCTCTCAGTTGAACAAAAGATTCAGGAATCCTTGACAGAGCTCTGAAGATGCTTCTCATTGCTCCTGTTTGTTCTGCTGCTCATCTCCCTGCCACAGCCAAGCTGCACCTACCAACCAGCCAGCCCAGGAGAAATAGCAGCTCCTTTGTACAGATTGCTGACACCATCACCTTGGTTGCTGCTCACCAGGGGATGGGCGTGATGCTTGTGATGCCTTTTTACCTCCAGGTGTGCTGGGGGAGAGTGGTGGTGAGACTGGAAACTGAACCAGACAAGGATTTGTGCTACGAGAGGAAGTTGTCAGTCTGGATTTTCTTAAGCAAGGCTTCCAAATGGTGGTGGCATGTGTTCCTGCACTGGATGGGACTAAAACCTTCACCTTGCAAGCAAACCGCACTGGAAGTATCATGCACCAGTTATGGTTCTTGTGGCTCAGGCTATATCAGAATGTTTGTGGTGAGATTTCTACAGTTTGCAGCAAAAATAAACTGCAATTCACAGAATGTGGATATATTCTTACTCTGGCTCATCTTCATGTGAGAAAGCTTGAAAGAACAGGCTGTAATTACCCTGTCATCTGTTACAGCCCTTCTACTTGGAAGAGATACAATAATATTAATGCAGTGTATTTCTTGGTGTCATTATTTACAAAACAATAAATAGTCTTTTTTCCTTTTCTTTGAATACAGCAGAAACAATCTCAAATTGTTTCTGTACACACATTCTTGAGACTGCTGGTACCAACAAGGTCTGGCTTCAAAAGAGTTCCCTCTGTGATGCTCCTTACTTTTCCCCCTCCTGTACCAAGCCAACACAAGCTTAACAGCTATGATGGTGTCTTGGCAAGTACAGCAGTTTCTGAATTTGAAGTCCTGCTGTAGAAGTTAGATCTCTGGGAGAGGGCTTCCATTCTTCATCTGTCTTTACTATGCTATAAAGGATAGTTATTCCTTCTACTGAACCTGGCATAGTATGAATGACATGTTTTTACTGTTCTGTATAGGTATTGTGGATTGAAGACTTGCCCAAAGGCTGCCATTAGCATTTTTTCAATGTAATCATCAAGAGGAGGAGGTACAACATCTAATTTAGGTGTTTATAGCAGGTCATCTTAAGACAGTGCCCAGATCTCTATACTGATTGGACTTGGATACGTGGTGTTGCAGACCTGGATAGGCAAGGATTGACCTACCCTTTGTCCTTTGTACTCAGAAGCTGCAAGAGCTCTCACCACCGAAGTGCTGTGATTTATGCTTTTTAGGAAAGAGGAGGGTGAGATGTAAGAGGTGGTCGTGCTGTGTACAAAGAGGAGCAGCTCAGATGCATAGAGTTCTGTGCAGTGTGATGGGCTGGTCAGAAGCTTACGGGACAGGATCAAAGGAAAGGCAAACACAGGTAACAGTCAGTGTTTCAAGTCTTGACTTTAACAGGAGATATTAACCAACATGACCTCTGCTGGGCAGGAAACAGTAGGGCACAAGCAATTCACGTTTCCTGAGCTGGTCAGGACAATGTCTTGATACGGGTGCTGCTGGTAACGATGTAAAAAACAACAGGAAGGGTTTCTACGGGTGTGTTAGCAGTGATAGGGAAACCAAGATGTGGATCCGCCGCTGAACAGGGCAGGTGAGCTGGATGAACAACATGGAAAATTCAGAGTCTCTCAGCATTTTGTTTGCCTCAGTCTTTACTGTGATAGTCTGTTCCTGGCTATCTGTGTCAAGAGGCAGAGTATGGAAGATAAAGATACTACCTGCAGTAGAAGATGATTTACATAAAATGAACACATACAGATCCATGGGACCGAATGGGAGACAGTTCAGATTGACATAAGGAAGAAAATTCTTTGTTGTGAGAATTCTCAAGCAGTGGAGCAAGTTGCCAAGAAAATGTGTTCAATTTCTACCCTTAAATGAACTCAAAACTCAGCAAAATTGGGCCTTGAGAAACCTGCTTATTCACTGAGCAGAAGATTGCATGAGAGCCCGGCAGAAGTCATTTCCAACCTATTTTTTTTCTATGATTCTTTGTAGATGTCTGAATATAATCTGAAAAGCCCCCTGGAAATGAGATGCATATGCCTTAAAACGTGCAACACTGAATGTAGCATGGCCCAAATGCCACCCAACCCTTGAATGGGCCCATACGCCATGGAAGTATAGAGAAGGTAACAGTGGTGGTACAGGGAATGCAGCCAATAGGAAGGTCTCTGACCATTAGGATTAGTAGCACTTAAACAGTGCTCTCTGCTGCTCCATTCTGATCTGTCATCCTGCAGGTGTATTCCAATAGGTAGTCCAGATCCCCCCAGTGCTCAAGGTATTGGTGTCACACTCTTTGAAGTCCTCACAAGTCCCTAACAGCTCTCTGTCCAAGAGCCCTGGATAGCCTGAGCTCTGAGTTAGTGCTGACGTCCGTTTGAGCAACTGTGGCAGCTGGGAGCTGATGTGTTCTTGTTTTACCCAGCTGGCAGCACTTACAATAGCAGCACAGAGTGCAGGGAAGGTCTTGCCAGGGGGTTAGTCACCAGCAGACATGCTGTCTATAAGCTCCTTGGGCAAATACTCTGTTGCTGGGGTGGGCTGGCACACACACTGCTGCATCTTCACAGCTCTTGCTACCAGACCTGGGCACACCTCCAGTGCACGCTGGAATCTTACCAAGGCCTCCGTTTCTTGCAATGCTTTTGCTTTGTCCCTGAGCAGCTCCTGCTTCAGGTGGTGTTACACAGCTGCTGGTTCAGCAGGTTCACTCCCACAGGAAAGCTACTGTAAGTATTTCAGGTTTAATTTAGAGTAATTTAGGTTTAATCAGTGTTTTGTACCTTTTGTCATTCTTTATTTTGACGCTATTTCAAAAGGGCTGCCTTTTGGGCTATTGAATCCTTGGCAAACTACTGGTTGGAAGCAGTTTTTCCAGGCCTGCATCTCTACAAGTGAGGCACTCTGACCTTTGGTGCCTGGTCAGGAGGAGCCACAATGTCCTGGAGCCTCTCTCTGTGGATGGTGAAATCTTGGGGAGTATAGTCCTAAAAGAACAAAGCTTAACTTTGCAGTAAGAACTACACTTTAAACAGGGTGAGTCGTTTGTGCTTAGTAGTAATTAAATTGACATTTTCTGTCATTTCTTTGAACAGTCCTTGATGTTACATCTGAATTACTGGCTGATGGAAGACCCAACCTCAATCTTTCAGCAGAAGTTGTGTGACCATGGAAATGTGAGAGAACTTGTTGAGAGCATATCTGCGTTAAAGTAATAGGCTTTGGTGCAATTCTAAGAGTTGATTTCCAAACAGGGTTTGATTCCTGTGTTAATTTGTGCTTGCTGTGACTAGAACTGTATTTGGTTGGAGTGGATGATCTCAGTGGTCCTTTTCAACCTTAATGATTGTGTGATTCTTTTTAAAGTTGTAGTCCTTCTCTCTGTGGTCAGAATGGCTGCGACTGAAGTACCACTTGAGGGGATGTTTTTTTTAGGGAAAGGACAACTGATACACAGCATCACGCAGAAGTTTGCTAGCAAAGCAGAGAAGTTGCATGTAACATCCAGGAACTCAGTGCAAATATCAAGAATCTCTTATTGCTTAAATGATCTTAAATATTACGTGTTATCACAGGATAAAAATAGTCTCTTGATATATATATATTTTATATATTTAGCAAAGATCACTGACATATTCCTTTCGAAGTAAACAATATTGTGCTCAGTAGAGCAAGAGTTACTGCATGAGAACAAAGAGCCAGATTTGCTCTGAATTTTGTATTTCTACATGATATTCTAATTTAAAACAGAATAAGCAAAGAAAACACCAAAGCAGTGACATACTAATTTTTGTAGTGTATAAGAACTGAATTCAAGTGTTGAGGGTATTTACAAGCGCCATTATCAATACAAAAACATTGCTTTATCTTTGAAATGAATTCTAGATGGGGGCCTGCATCAGTTCTCCTGAAGACCAGAAACATGTCTGTGTTTTGACAGAATATTCTTCTGTGATTACACATTCTGATCCGAGGTATCATCCAAGCCAAGCCTGTGCCTGATGAATTAATATCAGTGGAGTCACATGGCAGGATTGTGACTCTTTCAGTACCCATTAGTCCAGGATTAAATTGGCATTTAATTGGCCTAGTCTGCAGAACAAACTCCTGGCTCTCAGTGCACTTACTGCAATAAAACGTGGGTGTTTTGGACCTGTCTCATCCTTCTGTCCCCTTGCTTCCCAAGCACTATGGACTTCAGTGAGGTTCATTCAGACAAAATACCCAACTTGCTTCAGTCTGTATCTTTCAGCTATGCTCCTGCTACTCAGTGAGATCACACTTTACTATGTTTTTGTTCATTTGCACCAACCACAAAATCACAGAGTCATTAAGATTGGAAAAGACTTCTAAAATCATCTTCTCCAACTATTAACTCATCCCACCGTGCCCACTTACCATATCCCTCAGTGCCACAGCTCCGTGGTTTTTCAACACCTCCAGGGATGGGGACTCCACCTCCTCCCTAGTTCTGATGCTTTGCCACTCTTTCTGACAAGAAATTTTTCCAAATATCCAAGCTGAACTTCTTCTGAAGTTCATATTTCCTCTGGAGCACAGCACCCAGCTGAAACTCCCAAGAGTGGGAGCTGCTGAGCCTCTGTGGCTGCAAGGAAGGGAGAAGAGGAACCCGTACAGGTGCTGGTATCCTGATACCCACAGTGTACTTATTGTCAGGTCCCACCTTCTCAGCCTTACAGGGATAGAAAGGAGCTCCATGGCTTTGAAGCTGTGCATGTTTTTTTGCCATTCAGGGGGAAGGCAAGGCTGTGACAACAGGTACACATCAGCAGAAGGTACTCTCAGTGCACAGCATGGAGTTATTTTGGTCTTTCAACATCCAGCACCTATTCTATTTATCCTTGAGTGTCTTTTACTAGCACTGTGCCTATTTATACTCATGCAACCATAGCACCCTCTGTAATGGCCATAATTCTTAATGCAGTGGCATTTGTAGCAGGGAGCAGAAAGCAGTAGCTGTTCCCCTTCAGCGGCCAGCTGTCCAGTGATGCTGGCAGCGTGTCAGAGAAGTCAGGAAATCTTGGAAAAGAAAAGGAAAGAGGGAAAGAAAACTCATAGGCCAAGAGGCAAAGGCATTCCAATAAAGGCTTAGTGGTTTTGCCACAACAATTCAAATTGTTTATGATGAATCAAGTTGGTTTAGAGGAAACTTGGAGATCTGTGAATATCAAGAGCTCCTCATCCTTACAAGGTAAAGGTTAGTGCTGTGCTTTGTATTGTTATTTCCTGAGGTACCCCATGCCTAGCAATTCCTCAGCTTACCCAATTTGTGTTCCAGTGATGGTGTTCTAGCTTGGCAAAAGGGAAAGTAACTGTACCCAGCTGTCGTTTTACTCTATTCAGGAAAGAGGTGATACAGGGGGATAGCAGATTCAACATTAGTTCACTTGTTAATATTTACATGAAAGGAATGAGCTGTCCTGTTGTCATGGTTTTATGTTTTTTGGTTTTCAGGATTCCGCATCATAACATCATGTAGTGAACTGGGAGTTAAAGTGTTAAGGCTCCAATTCCAGGTACCTATTCCCCTATACATTTACAGAAGTCATGGGATCTGGCCCTTCCAGGTAGGCCTTGCAGTGGGTGCTGGAGGGTGCTTTCCTGGCCATTCCAAGCTTTTCAGGTTTGACTCGGTCTCGGGAACTCTCTCTCTCCTATCTTATTTGATTTATTAGTCTCAATTTCAATTATATTGTATTATATTATGTTATCTTACATTCCGATATCACAGTTAGCAAAATAAGTTTTCCTCTAGAGATTGTTGCTGCTGTTTTTTCTTCCTCCCTTGAGCCCAACTCCCATCTCCCTATCCATTTTCCTTTTCCCTTCCCATTTTGTGGGGCTGGGGGGTGGTAAGGGACAGGGGCCTACTGCCCCCCTGTCACAGGCATAGATTGATCCAGTCAACTTCGTGACACCTGTGAAAAATATGTTTTTTTGTTGTTGTTGTTTTGTTTTGTTTGTTTGTTAGTTTCTTCCCAGGGCATGTAGAAAAATGTAAAGTCCTTTTCGATAACTTTATGCAATAACCAAGGCACACATAGCATCTGGATCTGCATGCTCTCTTGGTAAGTGTCTGTCTGTTCAGAGGGACACAAGTTTCCTGGCACTGACACGAGTGATAGCTCAGAGCTTTTTGTGGATTAAGCCTTGGTTCCCTGGGCTGGCATTCTCTGTAAAGGTCAGTTAGCCTTTCCTGTGTCCCCTGTCAAACTCACTGACACTGAGCCCCTTTCCTTTACTAAAAATGATTCAAGCCTTGGGATATGCTCTTGACTAATGAGCTATTTTGGTTTCTGAGCCAGCTGTTTCACAGGTGCAAAATTGATGTAGTACTGATTTGAGGTAAGAAAAACCAACTTTGGCTTTGGCGATGTCCTTAGTAGTTTTGCCAGTGTATCTGTTTTTGCAAACCCTTAGAGCACAAACAGAGCTTATATCCCTGTCCCCCTGCTCACCACCGCCACATCTGCCTGGCTGAAGCTTTTCCTTCAGTTCCCGAGCTTGCTGGGGTGATTGAGTGCACTGTAAAGAAGATTGCCAATGACATCAAGCTGCATGATGCTGCAGGGAAGGGAAAGGGCTGCCATCCAGAGGGGCTCTGACAGGCTTGAGAGTGTGACCATGTGAACTTCATGAAGTTCAGCAAGGCCAAGTGCAAGGCCCTGCACCTGGGTCACAGCAATCAACGTATAAGGGACTTTGCGTATTCATATCTCCCTTTCATAGCTAGAGAACTTGGGCAATATATGTCAGGTAGCCTGAGGCCACAAGGAAAGTCTGTGTCCAAACCTGCAATTACAAGCAGTTTTCTGACTTCCATACCATTGTCTTAGGCATTAGAGCACCCATTATGGATCTCTCCTATGCTTGTCCCTGCACATACTATTGACTTTTCTTTTATATATAATGATTTCTGACACGAACTTGTTATCATTGTATTCAGATGTTGTCTGACAAAACCATCCATTCTCTTTACTAAGGTGATGGAAGCATATACTTCTCAAGAGGTTTGGCTTCTTCAGCTAATTAACCAGCAAAGTTCTTTTCATTGCTGAATTGTCCTTAAATATTGAAATCAACACTGAGACAAGCACATTCACATAACGTTTATCTACTGAATCTGAACTGTGAATATAGAATCCAGACTTCTTACATCAGTTCAAACATACCAGACATTCTCTAGTTCAGTTTTGGGAAAAAGCTATCATGGACAGCTTATGGGGCAACAATTTTATAGATATGACTTATACTCTAGTTTTAGTGTAGGAATATCTGAAGCACATATCAGTGAGTCATTATTTGTTGAAGTATTGAATCTTAAAGCAAGGAAATCATTTTGCTGATTGAGTTTCTATGCTTTCTAGTGTGTGTCATGGAAAACATTGGTTATCATGCCAGACCTTGCCTCTGAGGAAGGTCATATTCTTTTACCACCTCTTAATTAGCAAAATACTTGAAACTCCTTTCCCTACTTTTAATTAGTAAGCATGATTGAAATCTCTGTGGGTTTTTCTAATAGTTGCTGGAATGCTGAGGTAGTAGATATTAACTTGCTCTGGCCCGCAAGGCTGGAAGAATGCAGAAGAAGCAATTTGTTTACATTAAGTTTCTATTCTGATGAAATTTGCCCAAGACTCCACAGTTAGAGGATGCTACATCTGCTAACATGGTGAAAAGTGCTGTAATGGTCTCCTAGACCGTCAGAACTGGCTAGTTTTTGTCATTTGGATCTCTCAGGAACCTTTTCTGGAACAGAGATAACACAAAACCTAAAAGAAGTGTCAGATTACGTGCTAGTGAAGAACCAAAGCAGCAGGATTGTGGATGGTGGAAGCTTTGATGGATCATGGTCCAGTGGCAAACATCAGGCTGAAACTTATAAACCAGCTACTCCGTGGAATTGCATGGAGCTACGTGGTACCTCCTGAGCCTGGCTTTCCACTCTGAGACCTCACAGGGCAGAGGCAGTCATCCCATGGATCATGGCTCAGGAGAGCAGTCAGGAAGAAGGGCCTTTCATTTGTGTTGTGATTCCCAACTCAAACTCTTTGTGAGGATATTGCTCATTCACTTATTTATTTTTGCTGTTCTCCTAAGTTAATTGTGGGATTTACTCTTTGGAAAAGAAACAAACAGACGAACAAAAACAAGACACCACAACAACCCGTCAGTTTTATTATTCAGAAAAAAAAAAATTGTAGCAGGATGCATGTACCTATTAAATTAGAATGTTTATTACTTGCTCATTTGTTCCTTAAACTATTAGAGGAATTCTTTTTCATTCTGATCTTTCCCAACCTGGTTCTGTCTGGGAAAGCTGATAATATCTCACTCTAAAACTGCTATTTCTCATTCTCTTTTGTGCAGACACGGTGTTGCAAATGAAAGGTGACCATAGGAGGAGTGGCTAAAATGTTGTTGCTCTGTAGGCTGATGATTATTAGTCACAGTATATATTGGGAAACGCTCTTCATAATTTTATATGCCACAAAAATTGTTTGTTTTTGCCCCGTGCCTGATGAATTGCTGTTTCAGTTGGATGTTTGTTGCAACTTGTTTGATTACAAAATCTTTGGTCATCTGGATAGTATTTCTGTAGCACGGGTGAGAAGTCATGGAAGTAGTTCTAAAGCTTTATTAGGAAGAAAGTTCTACTGTAGCTGTTGAGCATGGGATAGACTATGAAGGGGAAGACAGGATATGGTAGAAATGCCAGCACTGTCATTTAATTCTATTTTGGAGATCCTTTCTACTCTCATTATATATGAAACTCCTTTCAGCAGGGGCTCTACACATCATGGGTGAAAAATGTATGGAATTTTCCTTTCCAAAGGAAATCATGTACTAATTAGAGTTAACATTTTCTGAAATGCTTCGTGCATATGGGTGTGGGATTGAACATGCAAAAGGCACTCTGAAATGCTTCTCATGCTGTTATTAATAAGCAAGCTTTACTAACAACGTACATTATTGGTAACGTTGTCTACTTTACTTGTTAAAAAAATAATGGTTTTGTGTAATTCTCAGCAATATGGGACAACTATAATTAATGTAAAAAACAGTGGTTCAAAAAGGGACCGAAGACCTCATTGTTTAGTGGAATACATCATCTGCTGACTGGTCTGTTCAATTTGGGCTCCAGACTGTAAACTCCAAGGTCAGGTCTTTTATAATCTCAGTGTGAGCTGACTGATAGAAGCACACGCGATGGAAGGGCAAGCCAAAAACTCCAGATATTGCTGGCATTGTTCTACCAGATTCTCAATTTTAATTTACTGAAAAGAAACCCCAGACTTTTTCTGATGAGACTGGAAAGAAGAGCTCAAAACTGTCAACAGTTGATAGGTTGAATTGGTAGTACCTGGAAACAGAGCTTAGACACAAATCAGTGATTCCTTCTATAGTAGTTCTGGTTCCCAGACTTGTCCCCTACTCAGGCTGACAGCTGCCAATGCTCATCCAACAGAATGTGCTATAAAATACAGAAGAGAGAGATGACCCCAGTCCTTTCAATGGAGCAGAGATCAACACAGCCATGGTTATGGTGTTCCCCATTTGCACTGCTGCCATCAGCGATTTTCTGAAGAAGTGGCAAGATTTCCTGCTTAGGGAAGGATCTTCTTTTGATTGTGGAGGTGCAAAAGAGATTTCCTACCTTTGGGGAAGAGTGGGAATGAAAAGATGTGGCTTGCAGTGCAACAGAATTTTTCTCTCAACCTATTTTTTTTTTTAATCAAATGACAATTGATGCACTGAGACAAAAAATGATGATAAATGCTTCACTTGGAAAACTGTGGCAGGTTTTTTTTGTTTGTTTTTGTTTTGTTTTATTTTCTTTTTGGTAAATATTCCCTTTTGATAACCTCACATTAAAAAAAAGAAATAAAATAAATGATTTTATTTATTAATTTATTTTGGGGCTGACTCAAACGATCGGTATGAAATAGTCTGATTTAGTCCAAACGTTTTTTATGCTGCGCTTTGAAAAAAAATGTGAGGTCATCTTATTTATTCAGCTAATTCAAACTGGGAAATCTGCCAAATTCTTGAAAATTCTCCAGAGACAGGAAAGGATTATGCAGTGGCTTCTTTAAAGACCAGTGTTGTTTTCGTTTAGCCCACTCATAGCTTCAGACAGTGGGCAGTGACTCCGTAGCACTGACTGAGGGTTTCTTTGGTACTGGGTTAACTCTGGCATATCTGAGGTAATGGGAATTGCTCAGAAAAGCAGGCAATGACACGTCGCTCACTAAAAAGGAGAATTCTTGGTTGTTTTTTTGTGATCTAACAGGAGAGAAATGCCCTGATTCATGGGCCACCTAGCATTTATTCCAGCTGTTTGCTACCTTCCTGATACCACCGGGCTGTTGGGAAGTGTTGTATTGTGTTCTTTGCCCTGAGTTCAGCCTGGCAACAGCAGAGGCTGTGTGTGACTGCAGCAATGCTGTCACAGAATGGCCCAGGTTGGAAGGGACCTCAAAGATCATGAATCTCCAGCCACCTGCCACATGCGGGGCCACCAACTTCCCCATATAATACTAGACCAGGCTGGCTGCCAGTGCCCCATCCAACCTGTCCTCTATCTCTGCAAGTTTCCTGTGTAGGGGGTCCCTGATAGCCAAAGAAGCTGTGACATTACCATACATAAACATACACTTGACTCTGTTGAAACACATATGTTTTGTGGTCTTAAATATCAATTGACTGGCATATTCTTCTTTGTTGCCAGCACTGTCATTTAGATTGCAGCAGACCTCTACCTATGAAATGCCAGTAGAGTTTGGACTACTAATATCATCTGGTGACAGCAGGATTTTTAACATCAGCTCTAATGTAGCTAGCTGACCCCTGTTTAACAGGCTGTTTTTTCTTATAATCCTATTTATGACTTACTAGCTACCATTTATAAAGGATCATCACTACCTTAGGCACTTAACAGGCATAATTTTTAAACTGCATTTTTAACAGCATTGAATTTATCTTAATGCTAAGCAGACAGTCCATTTCTGTGTAATTACTTATCCAAATTTATTATTTGTAATTAAAGGAAATTCCTCTTTATTTTTTGATGCACTTCTACAGTTTCCCACTCTCTAGTTCTGATCTTGTAATTCCAAATTTGGAAAAAATGGAAATTATCAGTAAGACACATGGCTTGCCCTTACACTTGAATGTGCAAGTCCATTTGGTGTAATGTCCCAATTTCTTTCCCTTTCATAGAGATGACATCAAGTGTAAGCCTTGCTTTCAGTCTCTGTAGAAAATGTATTTGCACCAAAATATGCACACACGAAAAAATAGCAATCATAGGCAGGGATTTCAATTCAATTTCTAGGTACAGAGGAAACTCTTTACGTAGGGAGCATTCTCTGGTGATGAGTGATGACTTCATGAACATTTGAACAAGCAAGTTGCAGAATGCAAGAGCTGCCATCAAGTGGAGTCGTACTCTTCACAGGGGTAATATCCTGTACTTGGAACCCAAGATGATGGCAGCTTTTAGTTATGCAGTGCAGGATATAATCAATTCTTTCCTTAAAAGGGTTTCCTCTTAAATGACTGCCCTGAACTGATTTTTATCATTTTATCATGGTATGTCTGAAAAATTGTAATTGAGCAGTATCTCCACAAAGATATTTTTCAGGCTGTGGCTGGTTAGTGCTGTCCTTGTCTAGAGAAAGAACTGCTCTTGTGAAATTCTCCTGATACAGAGAAGCTGTGAAAAAGAAGTATAAAATCCTGTCCAACATGTAGAGGGTGAGAAGGGGGCAATTAATTATTCACTACTCATTAGAGCATAAGAACTAAGCATGATCAGATGAAATGTTTGGGCTGTTTTTAAACATTTTTTCACTTGCTACCCAACTAAGATGTGATAACCCCTAAACCACCGGATGCTGTGGATGTTGAAAGCACATGAATTTAAAAAAAATTGATTCAACAAGCAGATAAAATGTCTCCTAGTGCTTTTTAACCTTCAGCTGACAAAGTTACAGATTGCTGGAAACTATGAGGACGTGACTGTTTTCACCTTGCTTTATTTGCATCCTTCCCAAAAGCACTTGCTTATCAGCTGTACCTCTTCAAGTACTATGTGTCTATGTGTGTGTGTTTGTGCAGAGAACAGCTAGACAGAGCTGTTGCACACAGCTTCCATCAATTTGCTGAGGAGACACTTCTCAAGCTGGTGGTTGCTTCTGGACCTTTGTACTCAATACCTTTGGACTTTCTCTCTGCTCATTTCTCAGTGGATTTTCTAAGCTGTAATATTTGAGGCTTCTCCTCACCTACTAAGAGCTGAATAAGGCAGAGAACCTGGGAAGGGAACTGTGACAGCCATGCGGTTTCTCTGCCATTTACCTAGGAATCAAGGCTCAGTTGCAGAATGCTACCTCTGAGCAGCAAAGATGTGATTGCACAGAGATAAGTGCAATTGCTCACAAAACCGCTCTGCCACGTGATTTAACAGATGCCAAAAACTTCCCTTCTTGAAATGATTTTCCCTAAGTTGTTGTTTGGTTTTTTAAAAATGTTTTTTTAATGTACCGTTTATTGATGAATATCAAGAAAACAATGTCAGGAAGTGATTAGAGGAGGCGTGGACAAAAACAACAACAAAAAAGGAAACCAGATGGAAAATAAGTCTTGCATGTGCGAAGCTTACAGCTCCTCTGCCATTTCATTTTCCTTGGGCGCCCTCTCGTGTTCATCCCTAGGACAGCCAAAAGCATTCGGACTGGCACAAGCAGAAAAAGAAGCCTCCAATTGCTATCACCATCACCGTATAAGGCTAATCCATTTCGAAATCGTTTGTTCCCCCCTCTACCAAATTCTTATAGCTCCAAAGAATCTGTGTACAAATACAAACTTGAATGCATAAATTATGTCTTTTGTTTTTGTTTTTTTTTCAGGATAGTCCAGAACCAAAGGAGGTTTCCTCTGCTTCTGCTTTGCCTCCCCTGCTTCAGGCACAGTCAACTCCTTCCGAGATTTCAGCCAGGCTCTTAGCCCTTCCTTTAAGATAAATGAACACAGATGAGATCCCAGAGAGCTGAGGATGCTTACATTCTCACAGCAGCTGATTGCATCCATGGCTCGTACTTGGACTGAAAATATTTCCCACATGTGGGTGTGTTGGGTGGCTCAGCACACAGAAGGTTCAGCTATGATGAAAAGGCACAGTCTACGGGTTTTCTGTCATCTGATATTAGACATCTGCTTCAAATCAGAATATTTATAGGAGACCCATTCCTTGCAGAAGCACAGTGATGTGTCATCACCTTGCTCTAGCATATTCCCTTCTGTGTTGTTCAACATTAGTGAGCAGAGTGGGATTCCCTCGCACTCCAGCCTGCTTTTTTACAGCCCATTTGCATTCATCCCACTGTTGTATGGAAGAAAAAGCAAATGAGAGAGTTCCTCTCTTTGAAACCTCAGCAAATGAATGCCAAGCACGCATACCCATGAGTGGGTTATATTTGGGGTTCCTAAAGACACAGCAGGAAGGAAATGGGTGAGTCTGGGCTAACAGACATCCTGATCACTTTTTTATTATTATTATTATTTTTTTTTGCACTTATGAGTGAAAATAAGAAGCATAAAATGCAAAAGCAGGTGAAATGGAAGACAGATTCTTTTCTCCTCTTAATTAAAAGGGTAAAATAGCATAGGGAATGGGTTCTGTCAATGCAGTTTTTTAATCTGTCAGCTCTGACTAATGCAAGCTTCACACAATTTATTGAAAGATTATTATTTGTTAGCTTAAATGAACTGCGTAAGTGGTATTGAACAAAAAGAGCATAGTTAACACTCTTGCAAGAGGTACCCTCATCTCCCACTGCCAACCCTTAAATGAGGTCTGGGAAGCTGCTGGCTCCTTCCCTCTGGTCACTCAAGTACACTGCTTGCACCTGAGCTCCCCCCGGTCGGCCCTGCCTTCCACCGGGTACTCGATCACTGGTTCAGGCCAGTAGATGGCCACACAGAAATGCTTGATATGTTGTGTGCTTTGGCTTATAGCTCTAAGCTTTCATGAGCAGGAGGCAGAGGATTTGAGTTTTCAGAACTGGGAGCACATCATCTTTCATCAGCACTAACCTCACCTTATGAGAAGGCGAAGATTAAAGCTCCTTATTCAGCATTATGTCAGATGAGATTTTCTTTTCTTTTGCTCAGCGGCACTATGCGATGCTCTCACTGGAGCCCTCTGCTGCTCACATTCAGAATGGAAAACTCCAAACTTATCTGGGACTCCCAGAAGAGACTGGTAACATCAGAAATCAAAATCACCAATAATTCTGGGATAAGGATGAAAATTTAAGTAATGGATCAAGACTACATTAACTTCCATCTGAGTGAGATAAGAAACCTTCTGATGGAAAGGTATTTCATAACTGTTGCAGGATTTCTTCTGTTTCTGCCTGTCAGAGACACTATATGACAAATGACCTAATGTAAATCAGCAGTTTTTAATTAAAAATATTCTGACATTCTAGAGACTTTTCTGAGAGAGAAAAATATTTATTTATTTTTTCCTTCTCCCATAAACAATAAAAAGTATAAAAAGTGTATTGGGGATATCACTTTCCCCTGACATTACTGAAACAAGCTATAATTTTGTGAGCTCACACTTGGAGTCATGGCCTCACGAACAGTAGGAGGAGCATCAGTAAGGAAACTCCAAAAGAAGAGTCTTTAGAAACCTAAAGTTCTTATTTTCACAAATCCATCTCGGAACAGATGAACAAGTCCAATAAGAAGGAAGCCAAACTGTGTCTATAGCAGTACAGTCTCTGTGATGATATTGCTATTTTCCTTTTGCAAAAGCCCAGAACCTGCAAAGTTCCAGGCACGACAAAAGCTCACACCTACGAGATGCTCAGCTTCCCAGGTGGCACAACACAGCTTTAGTATGTGCCCCACTGTGTGTCTAAATGTGCTGCTGTAATGTAAGTTTGTACCGTGTGTATGGGCAGTTCATAGAGATCTGTATGTAGCATGTAGATGTATGGCTACATCTAAGCCATTTAGGGAAGATATACTGAGAGTAGTGAATTTGTAAGAAGATCAAATGCTTCTGCACTAGTGGGTTTCTGTATTCAAATGCTGATAGTGAAAGTCTGTACAGACACTCTACTGCAATATCTGTAGTGGAAGTGCTAAGTCACAGCTTAAAACAATGATTGAGCACCTGGTGGAAGGCAGGGCCAACCCAGGGGAGTTCAGGTGCAAGCAGTGTACTTGAGTGACTGGAACGGGTGGAGACAGGGTCCACCTTTTCCCAGACCTCGTTTAAAGTTGGCAGTGGAGGCAAAGGCATCTTTTGCTGGAGATCTCTGTCTATTTGAGGCTTTTTAAAGGTAAGTAGTTGTTGGTGGTTTTTTTGGGTTGGGTTTGGTTCATTTCTGTATTCATGGCTGCTGCATTTGGGCTCGTTCTCATTTGCTGTAGCCAAAGACTTTGTTACCCGGCTTTTATTATCCTATACTAGTGTTATGTGTATCTATTTGGCTCAGCTTCATCTGCAGAGTGTCACACTGGTTGAGTACTAAAGTGAGCAGTCAACTTCTTGGATAAAAATGCAGTTCAGCTGTTTCCAGAATTAATAGTCACAAGTTACAACACACTAAGCTTTAGTGCTTTGGTGTTTCAATAAAGCAAAACTCAAAGGGCTTTACTGAAACAGATTATGTTCTGTAACATTTCTGTTTCATATTATTATAAAATGATCAAATTAGATGTGATTGACAAATAGTTAAAGCATTGCAGAAACATACTTCTGAAATATGAGTGGGCTACAGAGGTGATTGGTGCCTGGAGCATTTCCATTCTGAGGAAAGGCTGAGAGATTTGGGACTGTTCAGCCTGCAGGAGAGACTGAGAGGGGATCTCATCGTTTATAGATATCTGCAAGGTGGGAGTCAAGTGGATGGGGCCAGGCTCCTTTTAGTGGTGCCCAGTGACAGGAGAAGGAGCAGTAGGCACTAACTGGGACACGGGAAGTTCCATGTGAACATGAGAAAGAACTTCTTTACTGTGCAGGTTACAGAGCACTGAAACGGGCTGCGCAGAGAGGTGGTGCAGTCCCTCCCCTTCTCTGCAGATACACAAAACCCACACAGGTATTTCCTGTGCAATCTGCTGTCAGGAACTGCTTCAGCAGGGCTGGGGGATCTCCAGAGGCCCCTTCCAACTTGTGCACTTCTGTGTTTCTGTCATTAGTCCAGACTTTACAGCGTGTCAAAAAAAAAAAGCCAGTGCAAGTTCCTTTCTTAGCCATGATCTCCTTTCCCATCAAAGCACCTCAGCTGGGAGGGCGAACAGAGGCTGGCACAGGAGCATCATCGCCCTTGTTTTATTGTACAGAAACCACAGTGTGGATTTATTAACAGCTCATGTGAGGTCAGCTAAGAAGTCTATGGTAAAACGGGGGAAACTTCAGCGAGTCCCGAGCGCCTGCCTTAAGCACAAGAGCGGCTGCTTCCCCGTCCTTCACACGGACGGCTCTGGGGCTGCTGCGGAGCGCTGACAGCCGCGTGCGCTGCCTTGCACTTCTCAATGTTTGCCCCAACAGCAGCAGAACATTACACGGGTCTTTTTGGTAAGCGGGACGCACAACCGCTCCCTCACAAGCACCCCCCCCCAACCCTCTGCGCTGCCAGCAGCGCCCGCCCGCCACACGCAGAGCCCGCCCCGCCCTCGGGGAGGACCGGCACGCGGACGGGGAGGGCGCGGCCAAGTCTCGCGAGAGCCGTTAAGGCCGGCCGCCGCGCTCCTCCCCGTGCCGGTCCCGGCGAGCGAGGCCTGTGCCGAGGCCGGGCCGCGCCGTGCCGGGCGGCGTCGGGAGGCGGGCGGGCTGCAGCCGGGACCGCGGGGCGCGATGCCGGGCGGGCGGGTGTGCGCCGCGTGCGGCTGCTCGGAGATCGAGGTAGACGCGGCGCGCGGGGATGCGGTGTGCACGGGCTGCGGCTCGGTGCTGGAAGACAACATCATCGTGTCCGAGGTGCAGTTCGTGGAGAACAGCGGCGGCGGCTCCTCCGCGGTGGGGCAGTTCGTGTCGTTGGACGGTGAGCGGCGGGGCGAGGGGCCGGGGGTGGGGTGGGGTGGGGCGGGGGGTCGGTGTGCGGCGGAGGACGGGATGGGGGCGGTGCGTTGGGAGCCGGCGGAGATGGGAGGTGGGCGCAGCGTGATGTGGGCAGGGTTGGCACGGGGGGGAGGTTTGCGGTGGGATGAATGGGGGAAAGGTGTGTGCGAGAGGTGGGTGGGGTGCTCCGCGTGTGGCTGGTGGAAGTGCGCGAGGGTCGGGGCTGTGTGTGCCGTGGGAGAGTCGTAGAATCGTTAAGGGTGGCCCCCCTGTCCACCTATTGCCTGCTAACCCCCGTCCCTCAGCGTCACGTCCGTGCGTTTCTTGGATGCCTCCCGGGCAGCCTGCACCACTGCCTCACCGCTGTTATGTGCAAGTTTTTCTTAGTGATCAGCCTTCTCCTAATGTCCAAGAAGGTGCAGTGTGGAAGGGCTGGGTACGCAGGCATGGGTTGCTATGTGAAGGACACCACGTGGGTTAGGTGTGACCTTTCCCTGGGTGCCCCAACCCTGGAGGTGTTCAAGGCCAGACTGGATGGGGCCCTGGGCAGCCTGGTCTAGCATTAAATGGGGAAGTTGGCGGCCCTGCATGTAGCAGGGGGGTTGGAGATTCATGATCCTTGAGGTCCCTTCCAACCCTGGTCATTCTGTGAAATGGGGCTGAGGAAGGAGAGCATGGTGGTCAGAAGGGCAGCACAGCCCGTGGGGCCCAGAGGGTTTGCAGGTGAGGTTTTCTCTAAACGTTGCCTGGTGCTGTTGCCGTCTTCCATCTCAGGGCACTGACACTGCATTTCTCTTTTAAGCTTATAAGCCTTCACTTTTTCCTGTAGAGATGTGGAGACTACATTTTAAGGGCTTGTATGGCTTTTTGCCTCCCACCCAAAATTATGCAGGACAGATGGCATGCGAGCTAGAACTCATTTTGGGAGCTGTAAAAATATCAAGAAGGAAATAGAGATCTGCACCATACTGAGGCTCTTTCTCCCCCCGGCTGAATTGTACAGTAGTTTCCTAATAGTTTCTTCAAGAGACTTTTTCCCTTTTGTGCAAGTTGTGGGATGCTGTAGCTGGCTGCTCTTTTTTAATAGATATTGTGTGATTCCTTGGTATCGTATAGGTAGTTATCTATATATGATATATCTCTCTATATATCTATAATATAATAATATTATATATCTATATTACACTTAAGGAATTTTGGTGCCCATGAAGACAGATAAGCACTGTGAGGATAGGTGGGTGTGTGGAAACCTGATTGAAGCACATTCTAGCATAGCATGCTTATGGTGCTTTATCTGTCTGGCACAAGAGGTGGTGGCAGGAGCTTTGCTGTATGTTGATAAGTACCTGTGTGCATTAATGATTGCATTTTGGTGAACAGCACTACAGAACTCTGAGAACAATTCTGCTTGTAGATTAGCAAAATTAATGCAAGTGAAGGACCCTATTTTATGCAGTAAATATTGTAACAGAGTTTGGCTGGGGATCATACATACTAATATAATTCTTATGTTCCAAGACATATTTCTGCTGTGAACAGTCTTTTTTTCTGCTGATTTTAAATTGAGGAATACACGCTAATCTGAAAAGCTGTATTTGAACTGTACTAACAGTGTCTTTGTGATGTATGCTTGTATATTATGTCAGTATGATGCTGATTTAAGAACTTGGGGATGGGTAGAAAATTCCTTTCCTGTATAAGCAAGACAGAATTCATTCCTCTCTGTGTTGCCTTGTCTGAATAATATCCAGTGGAGTGTATATTTCTTTGCCTCAAATACATATTTTCTGTCTTAAAACAACAATTTCTGATAAGCTGTAGCTTTCACTGATTATTCTGAAAACAAAACAGGTTTCTATCAAAGTTACTGGTTTTTAACACCTTCTCCTGTTATCCTTGTAGGCTTAGTTCTGTGACTCTGAAGGATCCCCTGAGTATGAAATGCTTTGGGCTACATCTATTTGGACTGCAGATTGAGTATTCAGAATCTTGCATCTGATTGCTGAGGGAGTGAAGAGTCCTGTGTTTCTCTGTATTAATGCAAAACCACCTGCCTACATCACATCATGTCCTTGATTGTAAGCCCAGCTGCTTCAGCACTACGTATGGGAAATCCCTCCTTTTGGCCTGGAAGGTTTAGGTGTGGGATCACCATTACATTTGCTCAGGCAGTGTTTAAGTTTGGAAGTTGGTATGCCTAGCACAGGAAGCCATAGCCTCAATGCTGATGACTTTCAGAGAGGATTGGGTGGCCAGTGCTTTCTAGTGTGGGTCTGAGTCTGTGCCTTCCATTATTTTGTTCTGTTGTTAAAAACAACAGAGCAGTGGTGTGCTGAGGAAGTGAAAACTTGTGCTGGGATTAGAGAGATCTTGCATAACAACTGCTGAGAAGTTTGGGGAAAATGCTGTCAGTTGGACAAAAGGACAGAAGCAGTGAAGGATGAAATAGGTGGATGTACATTACATGGAAAGAATGCTTTTTGGCAAGGTAATTTCATGCCTTTCAGATCTTTTGAAGCTTTCTAAAGAAACCAGTATTTGGAGAAAGGAGATCGTAAGGACTTCCTTTTCCAAATCCAACAGAGCAGAGTAATTACTTAAACAATAAGCATGGATTAGGAATAATTAATAATTCCACTGAAGGAAGTGGCAGTGAAGTTCTACAGACATTTGGGCTGTTTGATCTGGAGAACAACTGAATGGTGTGTTAATGAGATGGGCTGGCAATGCTAAATTATTTGGGCAAGTAAAGTAAAGACGGTACTGTACAAGGACCTGTCAGTAGTCTGGGTAGTAAGGTAGCTACCCTGGGTAGCACATGTAATTGAGAGTTGTAGTTTCCTCCCTAATCTAAAAAGAAAAATATAATAGAGCTAGAAATGATAGAGAGGGAGATGAGGTGATCAAGAGGAGGGTTTCTTGAAGAGCTCTTTGGTGAGAAATGACTGAATAGATTCTGCCTCTTCAGACTGGAGAAGAGATGATTGAATGAGAATATGGTAGAGATCTGTAAATGCCGTACATGTTGTGGCCACAATGAGCAGTTGTCCAGTGTTCGTAATACAAAAGCTAGGTAGCACTAAGGAAGCTACTGGCTGGCTTGTTTTAAAGGTAGCACGTAGGAGGTTCAGAAGCATCAAGAGTAGTTTGGGGTGTTTTTTTTTCCTTTCATTAAATTGTGAATCTTAAGTTGTAGCTGTTAAAAGTGTACATGGATTCAAAAAGTGTTGAATAAACAGAATAGAAATGTGGCGTGGCCATTATTAGAGATGCTGTTTATGACTTTAAAATCCTTCAATGTTGGATCTGTAGGATCTAGATAATTACACAAGATATATCACGACAGTTTGCACTTGTTTTGTGCTGTCTTGCAGATATGTTCATCAGTGATCATAACTGTTCAGAGGCAGGATACTGGACTAGATAGGCCTTTGGCCTCAGTTGGCACAGCCGTTCTGAGGGAGATGGTGTTCTTTCTGAGCTCTGCAAAGATGCTTTTGAGTGTTTTGACCATTCTTTTAAAACTTGTCCAAGTGGTGTCCAGAGGCTGTGGTTTTGCCGTACGAAGATAGGTGTTCTGAGGTATCATGGCTTCTTTCAGCTTGACATCTGCTAAATGATGAACACAACTTCTCCGATGTTGATGTTAGATAGACATGTTCTCTTTTGAAAATGATTAACTTAAGCCTTTTAATTTTCTGTGGGAAGTCAGTAATAGAAATACTGACAAGTAGGAGAAAGTCTGATTTCTGGACACCTGATCACAAAGGTTTATTTAGAGTAAGGGTTACCAAGTTGCTCATGCAGTACTTTGTAAAGTGGCCATGAAATCTTCCTTAACAACTGCTTGGCTGTATGAAATATGATGTGGTTTATATCATTACACGGAGGGAGATAGACTGTGCCGGTCCTGATGAGACACCCTTGGTAGATGGACATGATCTGTCTGTTGCCATGTAATAACACCCTTTCAAGATCATGCCCCTTCATTGCTATGGTCTTGGCAATGTCTTCTGAAGAACTTGGCTGGGAGATGAGCAGGTGAATTCTTTCAGTAGGAAGGGGATACCCTCTTCATGCTCTAGAATTGGGGGCAGCGTGTATCTGCCCTCTTCTGGTAGGGAAATCTTCAGAGAGCACACGCTTGTGAAGCATTTGATGAGCCCCATGCTGTTCCAGCTAACTGCACTTCTAAATTCTGTTGCAATGAGGTAAGAATCTAGTTTCAGCCCTTAATTCTCTTGAAACTTTTGAAGGCCATTCATGAGTGTGTTGTTCTTGAACTTGATTATGCTTTTTAAGAGTCAGCAGGTAGTAGTGGGAGAGAGCTGTTGTGCACTTTCCAGCTCCAAGAAGCTGTTATTTGCACACAATGTTTGAGGCATGTACTTTTCCTACTGCACAAATCTAATTTTGTTGAACATCTACTTTAGACTGGAGAGCTGGTTCAGACTCTCACAAAATATTCCAAAATATTGTTCTGTGTCTTTGTACCAGATTTGTAGAGTGTTTGAATTAAAATTTCTCAGTTTCTTAACAGAAATTACTGTGATGCTTTTTCTTTGCACCCAAGCTCCTAACAGATCTCTGTTGGTCACGGTTTTGGAATTCCAACAGTGAATTGCAGCACTGTAGTATCTGAGAATGACGAAGGGAGAGAAATACAGCTTATCCTGTATCTGTGTACAGGAAAAAGGAGCTCTACTGAGCTCTTCTGTGGTCTGTGAAGATATCTGGCCACTTTTCTTGCAGAAGAAGATTGTTGTGCACTGCTTGAAGGCAGCACATTGTCTAATCATTCTTTTACCACATCTGGGTAGTAATGCACCGGCCTTGTGGTACTTATTAGGAGCAACAGTTTTCACAAGTAATTTTGCCAAAGCTTGCAGCAAAATAAGAACAACAAAAGTATAGAGAATAAGGGGAGGAAGGCTCAACTTGATGCAGATTTTAATCATCCGGATCTCTCTCTAAGTTTTTCTCTAAAGATGAGAAAGTGGAATTCTAGGGCTTCAATCTGTTGCTAATCAGAGGAGATGGAAACAGCCCTATTTGAGGGAGCTGATGTGTGAGCAGTGCAGTGAAAGCTGGAAGACATAAGCAAGAAAATATAGCCCATAAAAATGGCTCTCCAAGGCATGCTGACCTTGTGACCCCAGAAGATCTCATGTCTGGGGAAGCTCAGGTTCTTTTCTTCCAGGAAAAGTCTTTAAATGCTCGGTAATTAACTAAAAGAAACAGCATCTGATAAGCTTCTTGGAAGCAAACCATAAGGCAGTCTGAAAATCTGCCTTTTGAAAATGACATGGATCTCTGTGTGCATGCAGTGAGAGCTGTCTCCTTCCCGGGCCCTGCAGGGTCTTACTGGCTCTGACTCGTGTCTGCCTGGGGCTCTCCAACCCTGCCTGTATTGGCCCAGGAGCCCAGTTCAGGTCCGGGGGCAGCCAGCCCCTGCCACAGTGACTGCAGCCAGGTCCATCCATGGCCCCACCAAGCCCCTGCAGGCTGGTGTCCTGGCCTGGTCTCAGCTGGTCCCTCAGGCCCAGTTTGGCCTTCCTTGGGCTGTGTTTGACCTTGGTTCACCTCACTGAGTCTGATCCTGACCCTGAGCCACAGCCCAGTGTCCTGTCTGACTTTGGTTTATTCCTGGTCACATACAGGAGCATAATGCCCTGTACTGGGGCTGTCCATAATCTCTTACAAAATCTGTGGTCATAACTCTGATTTAAACTTTTACTAGAGATATTTCCCATAAGCTTTTAACTGGTTCTTAGCATTGTCTTCCCTAACCAGCATTGTCTTCCCTAACCAGCTGCCTACTTTTACAAAACTCAAGAAATTTCATAATTTTCAAGCCTCTGCTCTTGTTTGTGCCAAGGTGAAGGTCTTGCCTTTGCTTTATGTTGTTCATTTCACATTAGGCTTAGTCAAGAAGGTTACTGTGGAGTTATGTGAAGAAGGGGCTGTTGCTCAGATATTAATCACAGAATGGTTTGGGTTGGAAGGGACTTTTAAGACATCTAGTTTCACCACCTGGCTATAGGCAGGGACACCTACCACTAGACCAGGTTGCTCACAGCCTCATCCAGCCTGGCCTTGAATGCTTCCAGAGAAGGGGCATCCACATCTTCTCTGGGCAGTCTGTTCCAGTGTCTCACCACCCTCATTAATTGCTGCTATAAAAAGGTCCCTAGCTTGTAATGGAGGTGGTGGGTTTTTGATTGTTTTTTGTCTTGACCTTCTATTTCCAAGATGGCTAGCTCATAGCAGCAGAAAATGAAATTGTGCATCCATTTAGTCATGGTCATTCTGGTGACAGCTGTGGGGTGGAAAAGATAAGGGGGTGGAAAAGACAAAGTGATGGAACTAGGGGCACTTTCTAACTCCAGGTAAGACCACAGGATATTTTATCCTTTAATTAATGCTGTGGGGAGCCTCAATAGGACGATTATGAGGTGACTGTAGGCTGGCTGCTGAAATGGGGCTTGTGCTGCACAGGATTTGACCTGCATTTGGTGTTGGAGATGAATGTACATCATCAGCATCTCTGTGCTAGGTTGAGCAGTGTGACTGTCTTGAGTCAGGCTTACTGTTTTAGTGTTGATTACTTGAAATTTGTTTGTGTTGGTGGCTTTTAATTAAAAATACATAATTAAAAATGTATTTGTTATTTGAGATGTACAATAACTGGTGTGAATTCAAGTCTTTTAACCATTCTTATGTAATGACTAAGCTGGGAAGTTCTAGGAGAGTGATGGTTGTAAAGACACTGGTAGAAATGGAAGTCTGCAAGGAGTATTGGCAGCATTAGTGCAACTTCAGAGTTAAGTGAGGATCAAATAAAGCTCATGGCTCTTGAGCAGAATCCATATGTAAGATTCTCTATCTCCAACTGTACGTGAAACTCTAAGATAGCAAGTGGAGACTGATGGGAAGAAATATCACTTGTGGGAAGTTACTTGCATACTTTTGCTCATAGGGTGAAATGGCAGTTGTAAACTACCAGTGCTGAATGCAGTAGCAAGTCTGTTCATAGAATCATAGAATTGTTTGAGTTGGAAAAGACCTTTAAAAGCTGGTCCAACCCCCCTGCAATGATCAGGGACACTTACAGCTCTATTAGGCGCTTAGAGCCTCGTGCAGTCTAAACTTAAGTGTCTCCAGGGATGGGGCAGTGGGGCATCCCCACAACTTTGTTAGAACTTCAAGCGCTGTAGAACCTCTTATGCTAGTAAGTAGGCTTTTACCAATATTAGAATGTCAAGGAAAAGTTTCTTCCTGCTGACATTTTTTCAAGTAAATGGTAAGCATCTTACTGCAGAGATCCATGTGCACTGCTCTGAGCTCTGAATATGTGCTCGTACTCTCCAGTCCCTTGACAAATTTAACATAGCTTACACATTTGTGTAGCTGTGGTATGTTCCATTTTTCAGTTGTGTATGTAGAAGCTTACTGTGAGATTCTGCATATGCTGCTACTTTGTCTTTACTTCTAGGAATGTGAGTTGCATTGTCCTCAAGTGCAGAACCTGCCTGCAGTTTGACTTGATCAAAGTATTTGGTTCTTTGGGGGTTTGTGGAAATGAAGTGTGTTGAACAATGGAAAGCTGTCGTCAGCCAGCTGGAAAGAAGAGGGACTAGATGCAGGGAGGAAAATGCTTTCCTAAAACTGAAGTTAAGCTAATTAGTATTTGCTTTCTATACATTCTTTCCTCTAGAACTTGATAGGGAGGACTAATACAGTGAGGCAGTTGATAAGGAGGGTGGTCTCTGTATTTGTATCACATTGTGTTTTCTGTCTGTTGAGTTATGCACAATAGAGGATTATTATGCATTTTTTCACTATTTCAGAGACGGTGGGAATAGGTGTTTTTTTTTAAATTATTAGTTGTTAATGAGTTCTTATGCGGGATATACTGAGAGCCTGACATACAATGTTAGTTACACTGCAGCCTCAAATCCTTAAGTGGATTCCAACAGTAGTACATATACTTAAAATAAAATCACTGGGATCTGAAAATAAAAATAACAGCAGAATTCCTCTTAGTTGCAGTCCAGATTCCTAGAGATGATGCAAGTCACAAGTGTTCATGATATAATTAGAAATGAGAAATACGAATTTACTGCATTTTTCAGATCTTTTTGGGAAGTTCAGAAGACTGGGTACCTGCTTCAGTTTGTTTTGGGTTTTCACTTTCCTGATTACAAAACTAGTTAATAATCATCTTGAGTTGGGAAGCAAGAGGGGAAAGGCATCTACTTCATGCAGAAAATAACTGCATTTCAGAGAGATGAGCTGCTGACTTCTTGCTTCTCTTCTGAAATCCTCAAGGTGGCAATCTTGCATCAGAGTATCAGTGTAACACACAACCCTATACACTCAGGGTTTGTTTTTTTTTTCTTCCCAGTGCTGAGTCTTTTACATGCTGTCCTTGTGGTGGCAACAAGCACTTGCTTGGTGTGCTGCAGAGCATGCTGCTGTCAGTTGTGTAAATGCTCTATCTTGCACGTAACTTGGATACGGACCATCTTTCATAGACTTGCGCAGTCTTAAATTTGGGTGTGGTGGATGCAACAATGCATTTATCCCTTGGGTTGGTAGTTATGAAAATAAGCACAGTGATAACTAGCTATGATGCACTAGATTAAAAGCTGGTCTTTATGTTTTTATTCAGCAGTAGCTTTTCAGCAGATGTGGAGCATATATGCAGGCCTGTGAGCTTCCCTGCAAAAATGGCTGAGAAGACACATCTTTCAGTCTCAGTAGTTATGTGTGTTCAGAAGACTTTAATTACATCATTTTGCTGTTGTGGGCATAAGATGTAATGGAACATTGACCTACTCTCCTTTTGATTTTTACCATTAACTTTAATGGGAAGCTGATTAATTTTTCATGTTAGACTACTGAGCCAACCCAGGCTATCAAACAGTTGGTGTGATGCAGTCTGCATTGTGTATGGATTTTATGTTGGCTCTGTAAGTACGTGGCTTTCAAGCAGAAGTTCTTTCTCCTGTCGTGTGCAGAAGAAAGGGCCGAAGTTCTTCAGTTTTAATTTTTCCAGGGAAGGATTTTCATAACTCTGAACTTAGCAAATAGCAGACATACTTCAGACCCACTTACAAGCAGCTTCATTCCAGTCTTCACTAGCTCTTTCGTTTAGGGGAAACAAAATCTATAGCTCAGGGACTGGTGCTGTTTCTTCTCCAGGTGTTGAATGTGGAACTCAGCATTTTGATGACTCTCAGAAAATTGCCCTTTTGCTGCAGGTGCCCAGGTAGCTGCTCTTTGCCTCCTCTGTATGGGAGGATGTGATCAGTGCTATTTGTCTTTCAGGGTTGTCACAGAATTCAACCTTTGCTTGCTCTTTTTATATCTTGAGGAACATTTTCTTTTGTAGAAAAGCTGAGTGGTGTGTATTTCTTTGCTGGCAAGTCAGTAGAGCAAAACAGAATTGGCCAAGGTACCAGGGCCTGATCTGCACATGGCTAGAGTAGCAGATGCGAAGATGGCAGCTTTTGGCTGCAAGGCAGGTAGGCATGGTGCTTCAGCACTGCGGTTATCACAGGGGTAGCATGCTTTGTGTTGAAAGGGCCATTTTGAAATTATCTAGTCTAAACCCCCTGCAGTGGGTGTGGGGTTTTGAGATGGGTCTGTCTGGGCTTTGTCCAAGTGTCCTCAAATTTCTAGGTATATCATAGAATGGATGGATTGGAAGAGGACATCAAGATCCTCTAGTTCCAACTAACCTGCTTTAGGCAGGGATGCTTCCCTCTAGAGCAGGTTGCTGTCCAGCCTGGCCTAGAACACCTCTAGGGTGGTCCATAGGTCCATCATCCTTGGTTCTCCTTGTCTTGTGCCTCACTGTATCCTGCTGCAAGGACCACAAAAACTGAGCAGCTGTACTGTTGAGCTGTTTGGGACATCTCTCCATGCCTTCCGTTGTCCAAGCAAAAGTGGTAGGTGGTTGGATTTGATGGTCTTTGTAGATCCCTTTCAACTCAACTATTCTAATTCAAAACTTCCACAGTGTCCAAAGCTAACTGGAAGAGGAAGCAAGCCTTCAGTGAAGCACAGCTTGAGAGTTGTTTAGTTTCCAGAAATAACCAGTAGATGACAGTTTGCCTTGGGAGGCACCACCTGAGGAGGGTATTTGTGTTGGCTTAGGGGAATGTTAGTGTTAATGTTGGAGATTTGGCAGGCGGTACTTGCAGACACCAAATACTTCTCGGATGTGGGGTTTTTTTTCTGTCTTGAAAGCTGAATGTGAAAAACCAAGAGCCTGTTTAATTCACTTCTGAAGTTGTAGAGGAAAAATAGAAAAGGTCAAGAAATGTAAAAACTTCAGTTAAGCTGGAATGTTAATTTGGTTGTGCCTAGCGATTGCTGTTCCTTTTCTTTGTATGCCTTAAATGACTGGCTCTGTAGGGTTTTTATTTGGTCTCTAAATTAATTTGATGATTTCACAGATTTCTTTTTTTAGTCTTTTTTTAATAGTTTCTCTTATTGCTCAGCTGTACAGTTGTGTTAATGGGTTTGGTTTGCATTCTCCTTGCAAAGATTAAAGCTGGTGGTGAGACTTCACAGCATTAGTTGGCAGTTGTGAGAGGGTAGGTCCCCAGCAGACTTGTTTTCTGTCGGTTTTCAAAGCCAAGTGCTAACTCAAGCTGTACAGCATTTCCAGTTAACTAGCTGGGAAATGGACACATCAATTCTGATAGCAGAGCTTGTCTTTCAAAGTGCTCTGGCAGTATCTGCTGTGGACTCTATAGCTTTGAAAGAAAAGACTTTTAGGCAACAAGGCCTAAAGTGATGTGTAATGAAAGGGATCTGAACAGCTAAAATATCATCTTAATCTTCTTTTGTGGTCTTCCTGGATTTCTGCTTCTGAGTAAGTAAATTTTCTTAATGGTATTCACTGTCACCACTGTATGATTATTTGCTTCTTATTAGTAACAAAGAGACATGTCTAAGTGCAGGACGGCCATTTTGACAACAACAGTCCACGGGGTTTGATATTTTTATATATTCGAAGAGGAAGAGGACTGTCTGAGTGTTCTGAGGTGATGTGGCCAGGAGGAGGCAGCTGCCAGGGGTGCCTTTGGCTGGCTGCTGTGTGTTCCCCAGTTGAAAGTTAGACCTGGGAGAGGTCATTCTATATAGCAAATATTGATGTGAGGAAAAAAAAAATTGAGACTAGGAAAGACAATTTCTGAAGATTTAGATTTGCTGCTGAGGAAAACGTACATAAAACTCTTGTCACCATCTCGATATTTTTGCCAGATAAACCAATAATACTAATTGCATGCCAAAACCTGTGTCATTTCCGGAGTGATGTGGTAATAATCTCTGTTTTGTCGGATCTTTTGCTTCGGAGTGCTCCTGGAAAGCAGAGATACTGCCTGTGAGAGCAGCAAGGAGGTGGTGCAGCCTATGGCAGTCCCAGGGCTGGGAGGCCCGTGTCTGCATCCAGCCGGGAGGTCACCACCGAACATTTTCCTCTCTAATTAGGATGTTGAAGTACTTAAGCTGTGGGGCATTTACGTGAGAGCTTCTGATTATTGTGTGTTGAAAGGCTCTGTTAATGAAGCAAAGGTGAAGTCAGTTTCTGTTGTGAATAGCACTGAAAACCTAATTTAAAGGTTGTATGGAGAAATCATCTTGGGAGGCTTGCAGAAGATTCTACCAGAATATAAGCTTTTTTATTTTTTCTCATCAAGATGTTTATTACATGCTGCTGAGAGACTAGTCAGGAAAATCTAATCAGAGGCTGCAGTTTCTCCTTTGCTGGGCCCACTCTGGAGGTGCCTTATCCAGGTGTGTAGCTGCCATGCCCTGAAATGCCTGCAGGTGTAACATTGGGAACCATAGGTACAAGAACTTGAGGAGAACTGTAGGCATGGCAGGAAACAAGGTGATGCTTCCTATTCTGAAGGGCAGACTGAAGTGCAATTACCAACAAATTACTGGTTTTCAATCTTTGCAGTTTGGCTTTTTGGTCTCTCCGTTAAGCTGATTGATTCTAGCATCCTGCTTGGGGAAGCCTGATTATTAATTAAAAAAAAAATCAAAACTTTAATAAGAAACTGTTTCTGTCCTCAGTAGTTTAATTCCCTGCTCTGCACGATTTGTTTGCATGAGTAGCTCCATTGACTCCCAGAGGTCTCTGCATTCAGACTCTCAGCGTTGGCACAGATGCATAAACCAGCCTCTAGTTTGTGCTAATTCACAAGGCAGACTTATTTTAGACTCCAGCCTTTCAGGGTGTAAACATAGCAGTTCTAGACTTGCATATTTTGTAGCCTAAGCTTCTCTGTGTGTCTGATGCTGAACTGAAGTTATTTTAAGTACGTGTTATAATAGCTTACACTCTTATTATTGAATGTTAACCGTGTTTTTATGTTCTGTAGTGCTAGTAATCAGCTATTAAAATTCCGTATCGAATATTCTTCAGAAAAAAATACAATTAAGAAATTTTCTTGTTTTACTTTGAGCGATATTTTACATCACTGACTTTTTGTTTTCTGCCCCAAATAAGGAATGCAGTGTTTTTAATTGGAGCTGAGACTGGTGAGGTCCTGGGGGGGGGAACTGAGTGGCGCAGGGCTTGCACTCCATCTTAAGTCCTTTAAGAACCTTACAGAGTTCTCCTTACTGTAATGTAGCATCTCATAAATTATACAGAGTACAGTGGCTCATTAAGTTTCATATAGCATTTTAATTCAGTTATTGCATTTGACATGTTTTTGTTTTTTTCTTCCGCAACAGGTGCGGGTAAAACACCGACTTTGGGAGGAGGATTCCATGCAAATCTGGGAAAGGAGTCACGAGCACAAACTCTACAGAATGGTACTTGCAAGCTTTTAATTCTGTTGAAGTGACTTTTTTTTTTAATTAACATGATTGATTGCAATAAATTTGTAGTTTTGAATGTGACCTCAAAACCTTGGGAAGCCACTGGCTAGTCAGTAGTAGAGAAGTCAGCATAGTGCTGATTTTACATTGTGCTCTCATTTGGTTGCCATAGCTGATTTATGAGGTCAGGTAGCTGGCTGACAAAGGGTAATGACACCTTACAGTACTATCAGAGTTTAAAAGAGCTTTTTCAAGGTTGATGCGCCCATTGCACTTTTTTATTCTTTAATTTTCTGTGGCTTTATATCAAATTTCAGGGTTCCTGTGGTACTTAATGCATGTTTATTTTTAACTGAGTGCTCAAATGCTTTTGTTTTTATATAAGGGCAAGGCAGTGCACATATAGTAATCACATACCTGTAGTAGTACACTTAAATAGCAATTGCATTCTTAATATGTGACTCTTGAACAGAGAAGGGAAATATGGAGAAAGGTTTTGGTGTCCAGAGAATGTTTATGTTCTTGTTAATGGTATACATTTCAGTTGAAATCTTCACATACTGTCTTTGAAGAGAATGAATAAAAACAGCTTGTATTCCAGAAATGCTCTTCCAGTTTCTTCCAATTTGCTGGTGTTTAACAGTGGACAGGAGTTGTCTTTTTTTGATAATTAATACTCTTGTTTCATAACTCCTGGAGATGACCGCTGATGGACTGTCATATCAGAGATACAAGAGCTGATGTGTAATTAAGCAGGGGATGTAATAGCACCATACCAGTAAAACTTCATTTCTGGGGGGTATTTTACATAAAGGCATTTTCTTCAATTCGAATCTTAAAGATTACAACTAAAACATGTAAGGTCTTGGATGATATTGTGTCTGCATAGATATCAGATCAATCTTATGCTTTCAATGTTTTATCTGCATCATTACAAAAACGGTAAGATTGATCTGCAGTATTGAAATATACTCATATTGCTTTGATCAGCCTTATGCGGCTGTTTGGTGTACAGGCGGTTTTATTCAGCTGTTTGTACCAAGTATCAAGCCCTGTTTGTTTGACAAAGTAAATCTCACGCTTTGTGAGCAGGTTTCAGTGTCTGAAATGGCTATGAATTCTGAGAGTGTATCAGCTATACTAGTGGAACAAAGCCACTAGAATACCCTTTATGGTATTAGAGTTGTCATCTCATGAAGGCATTTTAATCATAGCTGTAATTTTGTACGGGCATTTTAATAATAAATTGTCTGGTTGTGTGTAGGAACTGCTCAGTTACTTGACTTTAATTGTAGAAAAATGAAATGCTGAGGTGAGAAAACGCTGTCGACTTCTTGGAGTATAGGAATCATTTAAAACCCCATTTCAGTAATAGAAGTTAAGCCAAATGTAGGCATTATTCAGGAAGCTAAATCTGCCTTCTTTCCTGGCTGAACTTCTGGGGATGTAACATCTGAGCACCTTCCATCACAACAGGTTTTGTGTGTGCTGCACTTCTCTGCATCCCCTCATTGTATGTAGTGTATCAGCATCACAGAAAGAAGATATTATAGTTATTTGAAATGAAATTGTCTACCAAACCATTCAGAAAGGGGAAAATAATTCTTTTTAGCTTTACCTCTTTGAGGCTCTTTACAGTTTTCCTTCTTTTGTGGCTATCCATTATATTAAACAACAACAACAACAAAAACAATGAAGGCATTTGGTCTTTGATTTCTGAGGCCAACCTGAATTTGTCACACTGCCAGTTTGAGAGAGTTTGTTTCCATGAGCATGCATTTGTTTAGTCCTGTGCTCTTGTTTAGTCCTGGGCACAACAACAGCAGCTGCAATTGCAGGTAGAGCAGTTGGGGTTTGAAAGGCCCTTCCTTCTGCTGCTCTATAATGAGCTAGTTGTCTGCTGCATTTAAATACATTTTTAGCTTTATGTAGTTCTTAATTGCAAATTGCACTGCGATAGTGAGATTCTAGAATCTCACCCTGTCACTCTGTGCCCATGATCGTGATTTTAAAAAAAATTATGTTAATATCCATTGTATTTACACTTGGAAGGATAGCAGGGTAAATGAACTTACTTTATATTTCTAAAAGAAAACGTGTGAGGCTGTTCGTTGTGTAAAGCTGAGGTGCACTGATAGGTGACTGTATTAAAAGCAATCAGCTCTCCCCGGAGTACTGTGCTGATCAGAAGAATTACTGTGCTAATTATTTATTTGCTGGTATTCTTGTGCTTGCACTGCCAGACTTCCCCAAGTTGCAGATGCAACGAGCTGCTCTCAGGGTGGGTGTGCAGCGTGGCTTGTAAGCGCCCTTCCCATGGCTTCCAGGAGGTCTGTTCCTTGGGATCCACTGCTGATGCTTAGGTCAAGGCTATAGGTCAGTGTATACATGCACTGTTTTCTTCCATGTGGCGCTCTGCATAGGTTGCTGCTGAAAGGAGGAACCAGACAGGGTGGGAAGCAGCAGCGAGCGGCCGAGCTCCCGAGGTTGTCCCCAGTGTCTGAGAGCAGCTGGGAGGCGCGTGTGTGGTCTGGGAGTGCTGGCAGGTCTCTGAGCATGCTTGCTCTGCTTGCCAGCAACCTGCAAGCTTGACATGATCCGGGGAAAAGTCCAGCAGTGAAGCAGGAACTTATTTCTTAGGAAAAAAAAAAGCCACAGTCCCCCTGCTACTTTCCCTTCCTCCTCCATGTAGCTCGGGCCAAGTTCTTCCCATCTGTAATGTCTGTCTTTTCAGGGAGGTAAAAGGGAGGTGGTTTGGCCTCACTGTCTCTTATTTAATCACTAGTAAAGCAGCTGGGGTTGGCTAAATGTATGATGCTGCTGGTTTTTAAGGCTTGTAATTAAAAGATGTTTAGAATTAGATGAAAAACAGTTTTTCATTAGAATACCTAAAGTAATAATTTATGTGAATTCTTTCTTATCCTTTCATTTGAAAGTGAAGAAATGCCACAGTAAAATCTCCGTATAACAGCTGAACACTTCCAGGCTTTTCTGCAAAACCATTATTTTGTGTGTTGATATTTACATGTATGCTCTCTGTCCAGCTGTGGGCAAACCCTTAAGGTTTTACAGTTTTACAGTTTCCAGGTGTGTAAGGATGACTCACACATGCCTTTGCTTTCTTTTTCTTTGCTATTTATAACGTGGTGATGCCTGGCAGTTTGTCTTCTCTGCCTTTTTCTACAGAACCAGCTGATGTTTGTGGGAGTTTGGTTGGGAATTGGCTGCAGTTATGAAAATGGGAGTCTTGTTTATACTTGTTAAAATATGCATGCAAGGAAGGCCTAATACTGTTGTGTTTGTTCATTATCAGTTTGGTTTCCAGTGTCTGTCCCGTGCTAACTGAGCGTGTGAAGCTCCAGCAGTTCCTTAATTTCAGGCCCACAGAATGGTTCATCTGTGCTCCTGTCGAGCTCATTTTTGCTGTAAGAGTCTACACATCCATGAAATGGTATGAAGAGGTTTTTCAGCTTGCTTTATAAGGTTTGAAAAAATAGCCACAAGGTGCTGTTTCTGTGAGAAAGTAGAGTTGCAAATAAAATATCAGCTCAGAGAGGGGACCTGTGACAACACTTCTTTCTTTGTTGTCTGGGCCTCTTCAAATTGCTGCAGTAGTGCCCAACTTTTATGGGTACTTAAAGGGCTGAAATTGAGAGTTCTGTCTCTTTAAATCTTATTTTACAGCTCTGTGGTGCATTACATAACCTCTCTAAATAGCTGGTTTATTCTTGCTTCCTTGCAGGCAATCTGCTCTTGCTATATGCACGTCAGATCCATAGTTACAAGGGAGTTGTTCTTGACTTGGAGCTCTGATACTTTCAATAGTCTTCAGTGGCCAAAAAGAAAAGGGAGAGGGGCAGGAAGGTCAATGGCATGATTATAAGTCGAAAGCTTCAGTTGCAATTTTGGTTAAAACTAAGTTTGAAGATCGCAGCTGCACCCAGCTTAATCCAATTTCTGAACTGTTGCATTGTGTTTTTAATCATTTCTTTAAATGAATGTGTTTTCCCTCAGTCCTTCTAAATGCCAAAATGTAGCTAACAGTGTTTTAATTTTAAATGGGGAGGCATTTCTGAAGATGTTTTTTAATGCATTTTTGCCTGTTTAAATGTGCAATGTTTGCTTAATTCTTCCACATTTGTTGTCATCAGCAATTTCATAGCTAGTTTATCACAAGTGATCATGGAGGATATACTTCCAACCAGAACTATATGGTGTGAATTAAACCAGAACAATATACTACATGCATGAAGAACAGATATAGTCAAAGGAGAGAAATGGAGAACACGTCTTTATTTAACAAAAGTAAAGCAAGATAGTAGAGGACAGTAGAATCACAGAATGATTTAGATTTCTGGAGAACCACAGTCAAAGTGGTGGCTGTGAAGCTGTGCTAAGCTGCTCAGAGCCCGGTGCAGCTGAGCTTTGAGTATCCGTAAAGATAGATACGATGCAGTCTCCCTAGACAGCCTGTTCTTAAGCTTGACCACCCTCGGTGAGAAGATTGTTTCCCTTGTATATAATGTGATTCTTGTCCTCTTGTCCTTTTGCTGTGCATCTCCAACAATTCTATCTCCATCTTTGTAACCTCCCACTGAGTAGTTGAAGATGCCACTAATACTTTCCCCCTTAGCATCTCTTTTGAAGACTGAACAAATTCAGCTCCTGGCCTCACGTTGTGTGCTCCAGTCTCCTAATCATCTTAACAGCTCTCTATGGACTTGTTCCAATATGTCAGTGCCTTTCTTGTGCAGAGAAGTCCTGAACTGGTCGGAGTACTCTAAACATATTCCCACAAGCATTGACGTGGAGATAATAATTCCTTCTCTTGACCTGCTCACAATACTTTTAATAATGTATCTCCAGTATGGGCTAGTATGCAGCTCTAGCCTTTGTCACTGCAGTCACGTTCATCATTTTGTCCAGGAGAACTCCAGAGCTTTTTCTGCCAAGCTGCTCCTTAGCCTGTTCTGTTACCTGTGATTATTTTATCACAAGTGCAAAAAATAATATATATTCCTTTGCTTTGTTGAGCAACTGTAATATGGCTTGGATTGTAATCATGGAACATCTAATCTGTGCCATTTCTTGTCCTTCTTGCATTCATTTCTATTGTGATACAAGCTAGTCCCAGTCCTTGCATCTTCACCATCAGTAAATACTCTCAATTTCTTTTGTTGCCTCTTCAACTAACCGTTGCTTAAAGTTCTCCTTTTCTGCTTTTGTCTTGTGTCCTCCTTTCTTTATTCACTGAGGCTTTGAGAGATTATTCTTTTAGCCAGGCCATTGCTTTGATCTTACCCTCTGATCAAGCTAATGCCTTGTCTTTTTATGAGTCCCTTGTTATCATTAACAACTTCTGTCTGATTAATTTTCATCTTTTCTTTTGATGTGTCATCTTTCTTTGTGTTTCCTTGGAGAGGATGTAGGGCCTCTTTCTCTTTATTTTTGGGTTCGTTTTTCTCCTCTGGTAAAAACCTCTTAATTCCTGACATACCTCTTCCATCCAGTCCCATGTTGTGGTTTGTGCTGGGATTTAGCTGGCAAACATTAGATATCTTTGTGACCTTGTCATCTCGAATTCCATTCAGGGTCTCTAGGTAGAGGCGGACAGATCAAGAGTGTGATTAATTTTGCCCAAAAGGAAGTCATATGACTCATTCTTTTAAGTGCCTGTTTCTCTTCTCCCACTGAAAGGAAGTCTAGATAGACTAAGCTCAGATGTTCATCTTTGCTGATAAGAGTGATGAATCCTGTGCTTTGCCATCTGTGTTTGTGGTTCATTTTCTCAACACAGACTTAACATGGCCAGAACTGAACTTCTGAATCACATCCCACTGTCCTGCTTTTTGCATGTTAACGAGGTCAAGCTTCCTCCCTTTCAGGTTACTCACATCTTTCCGTCTTCGTCTTTAGGCCCGTCCTCTCCACTGAAATGTGGTTGGGTCTCAGACATAACACTTGTATACGTGTTTCTTGCGCAAATGGTCTCTTGACCTCTGCTCTTCCTCTTTGATCAGAAGACACTACAAAGTCAGGAAGGCCGCAGCTTGTGACTTGGGATCTTAAACCTTTGCTACCTCAAACTTTTCATGGAAGAATTTTCAAAAGAATGTTTTTCCATCCTGTTTGCTCTTCTTTCATTTGTGATCACTGTTCCTTGTCACATAACCTTTCAGCAGGGAATGTTTCTGGTGTTACTGGGCTGCTGTGCTGTGTCTCTGTAGATATTCTTGGCCCTGTGTCCTGATGCAGGCTCTGGTAAATCACAGAAGTATGGCTCTGATGCTGGCCTTCCTGATGGCTGACCTTCAGTCTATCTCAGTAGCTTACACACTTCTCAGAACTTCAGATCAATGCGTTTCCCTCTACTTTCTTTGTTACTCCTAGGGAGACACAGGGTTTGATTCAGAGGCATCTGAGGATACCAGACTTGTACTGGCACTGCCGTTCTGTATGCAGCCTCTTCTCCAGCGCATGGTGTACCTATCTCAGATGGCTCTGCTCCGAGCTCTCCAGTTACTTACTGAAAGACCTGTCAGGTTCATCAGCTGATCTGGGACAACCTTTTGGCTAGGGAGTGATTGATTGTTTCCTACCCGACTTCAGATTTGAAAAATTTTGAGTGTTAGCTATCCTTTGGTGAGTTTTGATAGGGAGTAATGGATGAAGTAGCTATCTCAAAGGTATCTTCAGCTTCTGCTATGCTGCTTTGTCCTCTCAGGTTTTCTAGTGAAGAAGGGCTGGGATCCTTTAGAGCAGAAGATCTGCTGGAGGTACTGTAATGGTAGGGTTCTGCCATGAGGATGATGACAGCATGCTGAGCACAGCATGCCAGCTGACTGAAATACATGAATCAGCCTTTACTTTTCTTACTGTTCCTGTGTTCGCTTGCCCTCAAAAAGGAGCAGTTGGAAGAGAGGTCTCCAAAATCTGTTAGAGGTATTGATTTCATTCATACGTGGACTGCGGACAATGTCTGCTGTTACTTTCTATTAATTGTGAAGATTGTTCTTGAAATCGAGAAGAAAATCAGTCTTAAGAGTTAACAGATGCCCTCTATTGTCTTAATTAAAAACAAAAGCCTCTTAGTGTTCAGCACTTTGAGCTGGCCTGGCTGTGGCTGGTGTTAAAGGCGTCTTTCATGGTTCTTTTGCTCTTTCTCCTCTCCTGTCTCTGTTCTGTCTCCTGCTTTAATAATTGGCTGAGGGCAAGCAAACTGTTGTGCCAGGGAAGCACAAACCTCTGTTTCTTTTTGTCTGGCAAAAGAAGTACTTCCTAATATTACGTACACTTGTGAAATTTTGTACTTGGGTATTAAGATTTTTGGTGTCTTGTGGCTTCAGAATTTTCCCCGTTAACTCTGTCAGTTTCTATGCGACACAAAGTAGGACAATACGTATCACGTTTGCAGGGTTCACTGACAGATTTATCTCTCTCCAGCCTTGTGTAGGTAATTGGAACCTGTCATTTCTCTTGAGACCAATCCCTTAAGTAAAGATGGTTTATCTAGTGGGCTAATGTTTTTTAAAGCATTCACTTTTTATAGCATCATTCAGGAGGAGATGGGCTCGGATATGAATAGGTCTAGCTTGCTGCTTGCACGCTGTCACAGAAAACAAGTAGCTGCCTTTCTCTCCACCCCTCTCGTAACATCTCCCCATTTCTGTGCTGCCTCTTCTGACCAGCTTCTGAATTAAACCATTCTAGCTTTGGAAGGTTGTTAGACAGCTTTAAAATACACCTCAAATAATGGAGCTTTGATTTCAATTCTGTGTAAATGCCACTTTCTTTTTTCTGTTATGAAAATATGTCACTTGCGGCATAAGACTTCTTAATAAACGCTTGAAAAGATGATTTTTGAAGTGTTTGTGCCATTTGTAGGTACTGTGACACCAAACCTGAGAGGGAGAGTGTGGTTTTTTCCTTTTCAATGATGCACTGTCTGACAGCACTCAGTTCCTCACTTGGTGTGCTGAAAGAACCTTTGTGTTTTTCCCTATGAAATAAAGTGGAATCTTGCGACACAGCAGTGCAGCGTTGTCTCAGCTTGGGTGTTTGAAAGTGTGCTTTGCTGCTGCTGGTGGTGCAGTTCTTTGGATGATAGCTTAAGTAATGGCCACAGCCCTGAGCTTCTGGACCCCTCTGCTGTGGGATTAACAAGTAGCAGAGTGATGCAGTGCCTGTGTACACTGTTTTTTAGAAGAATGACCAACTTGCTTATATTCTTGCAGATGTGTTTTGCTCACTTCCACCTGTGTATAGGCCGTGATCCTGAGCTGCTTTTTTTCTTGTCATGGTTCATGGTGTGAACACCGAATGCCCTTTGCATTGGAATCACTGTATATCTGTTGGCTGGGAACCCAGCTGGCATGACTGCCTGTGCTGGGTCTGACCATGCTGGCATACTGTATGTGACTATTGCTGTGACACCTGCCCAGGCTCATCTGGCATGAGGAACTAGACACTATCAGGTTCTGTACCAGGTATGCAATGTGCATTCAGTGTGAGGGTTCCCCTGTGTCCTGTGAGTTGCACAGTGCAGCAGCGCAGACCTACATCCACCTCCCACTTAGAAAAAGAAAGCAACCACAAACACCCCAGGAAAACAAATCCTTCCCAACCAGGAGAACTGTGTACGCCTATTTTTAAGCTGGATGGTCTCTGTGACTTGCTGCGTTTGTGTGGGTGGTTGTGTCAGCCTGGGAGCTGACATGCCGTGGTGCGTGGGTGACAGTGAGGTGTTGTGTTAAAGGGCTGGGAGCTCCTTGGAGTGGCGTTGCCATCAGAAGCCTTCATTTCAAAGAGCTACAGCTCTGCCATCTGGTTCTATGATAAATGTATGTAGCAGAAAAGCTACTTTGTGCCCTGCCTTTCTATCCCTTCAGCTGCCCTTTCCACTTCTCTCTTCCAAGCTGAGGCTGGGGCTCAACCACCCTTGGCTGGGGTGATGCATCTGTTCACTATAACAGTGAAAATATTTGGGATTCATGACAAAAGCAAACAAAAAAATTCCCAAACCATCTTTTTTTTTTTTTTCCCCCATTTTTCTTTTTTTGTTACACTCCTCTATTTGCTACTACAGTGGATGAGGGAATGGGTACTAAAGATCACAGAATCGTAAGATCTGTTGATTTGGAAAGGACCCTTAAAGGCCATCTGGTCCAGCTCCCCTGCAGTAAACAGGGACACCTACAGCTCCATCAGGTGCTCAGGGCCACATCCAGTCTGACCTTGGGTGTCTACAGGGATGGGGCAGCATCACCTCTCTGGGCAACCCGTGCCAGTGCCTCACCAGCCTATTGTTTAAAACAACAACAACAACAACAACAAAAAACAAAACAAAAAAACACCCACCTCCCCCAAAACAAAACAATTCACTATATCTAGTCTAAATCTCCCCTCTTTTAGTTTGGAACCACTTTCCCTACTAAAGGCTCTACCCCTTTTTTCTTACAGCCCCCTTTAGGTACCCAAAGGCTGCTCTCGGCTCTGCATGAAGCTTTCTCTGGACTGACCAGCCCAGCTCCCAGCCTGTCCTCACAGAGAGGCATTCCTTCCCTTGGGTCATTTCTATGGCTTCTTAAACCAGCTTTGCTGTAGGGGAGGCTGAATGCAGGACCACATTGTTAGGTACTTTTTTTTTTTTTTGTAACATATTTGCAATCCCCTGTCCTGTTAGGCTCAGTCTTGCACAGTCAGTGAAGGAAGGTGTTCTCTGTTCTTCTGGCTTGACTTAATGTGAGTGGGAAGCTTTTTAGAAGCGTTCTGTTCATTGACTGCTGCTAGCAGATGGATGCTCTCTGCTTGAAGTGCCTCAGGCCTTTATATCTTCTGATTCCCCCTGCCCTCCTCCCAGCACACACCCTGCAGCGTGCAGGCTGTGCTAATTTTGTCGCAACTTAAAAAGGAATGATGAAGAAGAAATGCTCTCCTCTAATAGAATTCGTGTCTCTCGCTACGTCTTCAGGGAGTGCTTTTTCATTTTAGGATCCCTAAGGATTTTTTCAGCAGCATGTGTTAGCTGTTCTACCGTACTTCACCAGAACAGCAGTAAAATTCTTAATGCATTAAGACCCTAATGCTAATTCTGTTTATATATTAATCAATTCAGAGCATACAGCATACGTGACACTCAGTTTGATTTTCAAGTGATTTTAATAAACTGACTTGACTATTTCTAATTCTGGGGTGGCCTTTTGTCTGGATGAGCTACAAACGAAGCCATTAAATAAACAGTTCATTAACCTGATATGCTAAAACATTTGAATGAATTCCAGAATTTTACTAATTTGGTTGTTGCTGTGTCAAGAGCTTTTCCCTCACTTACCAATAGAAAAATAAAAATCAGCAGATGCTAGAGTTGAATTTAGCTCTTTTTTCTTTTTTTTTCAGAATCATAAAATGTTACTACATACTAATAAGAAATGCACGCATTTCTAGTTAAAAATAATCAAAATTATACAGACCTGGAATTAAAATGTTCCATAGTGATCACTGTGCCTTAACTTCGCTGTGCAGTATTTTCAAGGCACTCGCTAAGATCAGCAGGTGGTGCTGTTACCCCCTGCTTCAAACACTTCTCTGTAAAGTTCAAATTCTGAAAGAAAACGCTATTGTCAGAGTTACTAAACAGTAATTTCATGGGAGGAGTGGTGAGAAAGATCACAGGTCTTCAAAGTAGAAAGTAAAGACCTCTAATCGGGTCTTTAAAGTAAAGTTTTTCCTAAGTCATTTTTGACTTCCAAAGTTATACATCAATTACAGCCTTACAGAAAGTTGTTGTTTTCCAAAAGTCTTGTGGAAGTGGCTCTATGTAGATAAACTGCGGATTAGGAAATCATAAGTTTAGTGTTGCAAACTGCTCTTTGAAGACTTGTATTATGTTTTTGTACTCAAGTGATTGAATAATTTGGGGCAGTACAGGTGGTGTAGTACTGGTCTGTGTCAATGGAAGCTGTGCAGGTAAAAAGGAATTAAGGCTGAATAATTGTGGGAGGGAAAGGTTTATCCGTGGATACTGAAGGCATTGGTATTGATGTCACTTTAGTTATGATTTTCTCCTTTAAGAATGTAATGCTTCAAAAATGAGTTATCGTGTTTCATACATTTTCTTATTTTTTTGTTTTGATTGGTTTTGAATGGAAATTATAAACATATGAGATTTATAAAATAGAGGTAAAACATGGTGGTGTGACTGTCCGTGGAGGTGTTCAAGAACCATGGAGATGTGGCTCTGAAGGACGTGGTCATTGGCACGGTATGATGGGCTGGGGTTGGACTGGGTGATCTTAATGTCTTCTCCAGCCATAATGATGCTATGATTGTGTGAGTACAGCATGGTCTCCTTCAGTCTGAGCTCCAGTGTGGGGAAGAAGTTGGATTCAGCCTTAAAGCTGTTTTTGAGCTGTGCTTTATAGATGAGACTGTAGGTGTTAGCAGAAGCTGTGTTTGCTTGACAGTGTTGTTTGGGGTCCCAAATGTGTCTAGTAGCCTGCCTTTAATCACCTCCATTTAAGGCCTTTATGCTGTTAAAACAAAACTGCCCCAAACAAACACAATGTGAATTAAGTGAAAAGGTAATTGATTGCTGTGCTGTTCTGAAGTCAGCTCAGGTTACTGCTGCGTTTTCAACAGAAAGGCTTCTCTTAAGTTTGGGCAGTGGAAAAATCAAACAGATGTGGATCCTTCTTCACAGAAAGGTCGTTAGTGCTAAACACAACTAAACAAGTGCCTAATTATGTTCAACTGTGTGATTCATTAGCATACTTCATGTGGAACTTTTCTTTTTTTTGAACAAAATCAATTAGAGATTGGATTTCTCAAAGAAAGCAGTACATTCTTTCCCTTACATGCTCCACACCCACACATTTGATTAACAGTACTTTTGGATAGTATGCTATGAAATGTGTAGTATTAAGCAAGCAGCTTAGGATCATAGCTGTGGTTTCCAGGGGTGTACAGAGAGCTGGGGTTGTGGTGCAGGAATTAGATGCACATGTTCTCATGTGTAGTTGTCATTCATTAGGGGGAATATATGCAAATATTTACATTTATACCTTAGATGTACTACTTCATTTGCCTTTATAGGTCATTATTCAGGGAAAACATTCCATATGTTTTTATGGTAGGAAGCATGAACTTAGTGTTGCTTAAAAGGGAGCTCTGTAGGGCTTAGTTAGTCCTTTGTAGCCCATTCAGGATGAGTTTCTGATAATGGGGTCCTTTCCAGAAACCAGACTTTAGGTCTGAGCTGAGGTTTTTGATGGTAGTACACAGCATACTGAACCTGAAGGTCACCTCTTTCCTGTCCTTGCAAAATTGATGTATAAAACACAGCCATCTTGTGGTGCTTTCAGAAAGGCCAGCACATCAATTGTGCTGCCTGAAAGGGAGATGCAAGCACTGCAGTCTTCATCCTCACTGGTATGGGGCATAGCACAGGTGGGTGCTGATTGTTAGCAGTTGTCTCCTTGCGCTTGTGGTGTTGCAGAGGCACTTGAGGCAGAAAGGCATTTCTGGGTCCTTTAGGCACGTGTGCAGGCGCGTGCAAGCATAGATGCGCAGAAATCATTTTGCATGGGAAAAGACACATTCTAAATCAGGTTAGGAGATTAATTTGTCTGCTCGTAGAATATGTATACTGCTCATTTTGAGGCAGTAGGCAGCTGTAAATTCTTCTTACCAGAGTCTTGTTAACCTCTTAGACAGATCAGAGGGGCTGCATGTTGCTGGACATCTCCAGGCAGGCCGCTGAACTTCTTGCACTTGTCTCACTTCTCCTTGCTCTGACTGTCTGTAGGAAACTTTCCTGTCCTAGTGGCTCAGCACAAAATCTGAGGTGCACTGGGAGCTCTAAGAGGTATGCTGGGGGAGAAGATGAAAGGCAGCTCTGGGATTTCTCCTTTCAATGTCTTCGGTAAATTCATCCTCTAATAATTTACCTCATCTCATATGTTAAAAAAATAACATCAACAGCAAAGCAAAAACCCCCATAGATTCCTTCTAATCACTGGAAGATTAGGCAAAAGCCCTTACAAAATACAAAGGATTAAGAGCAGAGCCCCAGCTGCTCCAGTTGCACCAAGTCTTCAGGCTGAGGTTTTTTTGTATCACCTCTCCTGTTTCTTACCCTAGGTCTGCCATGGAGTGAAAAGGAGAAAGCTGGCTTTGTGTCAGGAAGTTAGTAATGGCTCTGGGTTTATCAGTCACTCCTCTCTAACTACTAACCTCCCTCTTAAGGGCAAGATGAATTGTCAGCAGTTGCTAATCCAAATTCATCCTCATTTCTAAAGGTGAGCACAGCTATCTTCCTATCATCAGCAAATTGGCGTCTGGAAATGAAGGAGATATTAGAGGGATGCCTTATTATTCTGAGCCCCATGTAGCTTGCCAAATCCAAGCAGGTGTTATGTTTGCTTGCTTCCATGGCCATGCAAGCTCTGTGAGCTCAGGGAAATAGCTGGAAATAAAATTATTCAGCGTCAGCTGAAATCTTCTAAGTGATTTCATAAGCAGTACTAATGTGGGTGAATAGCTTTGTGAGTACAATCTCCTTCTACTTCAAGATAATACTTTACCTAAGGCCTTCTTTCTTTTGGGGAGTGGGAGGTGGTGAACTAGTCTGACATTTCTCAGTTGTGTGAAATCTTTGTTTTTAAGCTTAAATACAAGGAAAATAATTTTCCAGTTTGTGTAATGATATGATGGGCAAATATGGATCCTGAAACTATGCAAAATGATCTCAAAATAGATTTAGAAACTATAGTTCCTAACATGCACTAGAAACAAATACCAATTCTGATGCAAACTGAATCAGTCCTTGAGTGTGTCAAGGAAGAATACCACTTTTCAAGTGATTTTTGGAACAAATCCAGGGTGCTTGTGAGGTGATGTTTGTAGTCTGAGTGGTCTGTGTTATTCCAGCTGGCCCTATGCTCCAAGTTAACTCTTGATTGCTGCCAGCTTCTTTCTTGAGAGCAAGTGGGTATCTGTAGCTTTGGTCAAAATAAAGTTGTTAGACATCCTGTGGATTGCAGATGTACTTCTTTCCCTTTCTGTTCTTAGTCCACAGCGAATCTAGCATGCTCTGATGGCAGATAGTCTCCTCAAGAGTTGTTTGCACCCCATTTCTGATCCTGTGGAGCTGGGAATAGAAATAATGTTCTTTCTGAAGGGTTGCTTACGTGTTCTTTTCGCCACTGAATAGACACTTCCTACTGTGTGTGGACATTTTTTCTTAGAGAGTTGTTGGATATTATTAATTTAATTCTTTAAGTGGGAGAGGAAACTTGAAGTTGATCGTGATCTTCGACATGGAGAAGTTAAACCTTTGAAGTCATTTTTGCTTTCCTAGCAACACTTTGTCATCCAAGAAAGTCAAGTAATGAGCTTACAGTGGCACTGAATATTAAATACAGTCCTAAGAAAATCATCAGCAGGAGATGAGTACAAGGGAGTGTAAGTGGTGACGTGGAAGCTAAAATCAAATCCTTTGGAGCGTCATCCCTACATCATACAGCAGAAGTGAAGAACTGCCACCTCCCTCAGTGGCTCAGTGCAGAGAACAGTATGTATATTTTTCTTTTCCTGCAGATGTACTCAGTATCAAGCTAAGAAGGATCCTTGTGTCAGATATCCATTCCTGATTTAGTCTGGAAAGTGTAAAAGAGAGACAACATAATAGCTGCCACTTGGAACAAAATGCTTTGTTGAAGTTTTGGAGTGTCATGATTTCAAAAGATAATAGGCAGAGTTGCATGCAACTAAAGCCGTGATAGATTTGGAGCCCTCAGAAATGTTTGGCTGTTTCAAGTTCAGCTCCCCATCTACGTGAGCATGACTTTCAATAGGAAGGTGAGTGCTGAAGCTTATGGTAATTAAAGGCAGATTGAACAAAGCAGAGCCTATGCTTCTTGTTATGTGATAGTGTAAGAGGATGGAGTTTGATCATGCAGAAATGCTAACTTCAGCGTGTTCTGTAGTTAATTTAGTGGCCAAGCCTATGGATATATGGACATACAGTCAACTTGCACAAAGCTAGGGAAAACTTTCTGTCTGCTTTTTCTTCCATTTCATAGTAAAATTCAAAAGGTAGGAAGGAGAAAGGAACAGATAATTGTTCTGTGGAAGGAAAGCATGGTCCTTGAGGTTAATTAATGTAGCAGTAGAACTTGGAAGGCCTTCAGTGAGGAGGCTGCTGGTAGCATAAACAGATCGGAGGCAGGCTGCTGATTGAAGTGCTTGTTTATTCTTGTGGATGTTAAAGAGGTCAGTAAGTAGAATTTACTCTGTGAACTCTACCAAAGCAAAATGTGTTTTCAGGTTCAGCGTGATGCTGATGTTAAGTGATTCCTTGATTGCAGTTCCACAAAGTCCAAGAGGACAAAAGTAGAAATTCATTTTGGTATTTAGAGCAGCTGCTTGATTGAAACTGTGAGGCAGGTAGTGCCTTACAGATAGCTTGCTTAAAGAAAAGATTCCAAATGCTGTCACTAAGCAGAAAAATGAAGTGGAGACCTGTCTGTAGTCAGACTTGGGCATTATTAAGTTGAGATGGATCATCCTCACAAAAACTCTTTCTGAGTAAGGTTACAGTCAATATTCTTCCTTGTGTTAAGCATCAATGTCAACTCTGTAGGAGCAGAGACAGTATCAGGGGAGAAGAATCCATGTCTCCTTTAATGAGGTTCATTAGGTGGCTGCATGGCAATCATTGTATAAATCCACTGATTTCTGTTTAAGTCTTTAGTCAGTGTGTTCTCTGGGAGCTCTGTTTCACCATTCCAGATTACCTGAGGAGAAATGAATTAATAATGCATCTAGTCTTGGACATATATGTTTAATGGATGATCTCACATCCTACCTTGGAGTCATACTGCACGGAAAGCTGTGCTGTAATTGATCTTTGAGGTTTAACACTTGAAGAGGAAAATGTAATTGTGCTTACCTGAAATTTTCTTTAACTGCTAAGGTCAGGCAAGCTGAAGCTGAGTGGGTCATCTAGAATAGCAAAGGAAAGTGCTATTCGAAGCTTTGATTATGGAGGAAAAGTCACGTATTCTGTATGGTGTTGTGATTTTATTGTTTCGGTTGTTTTTCCCAATATTTGATTTGGGAAAATTAAAATGGAGTTCCATGGACTATGGAAAAGGTTTTTAAGGAGGTGAGATCATAAGTACGTGTAGATGGATTTTTCTCTACAGGTCAGGTAGTTCTTTTGGGTCAACGTTGCATCTCTATTGTTCAGCTATGGAAATGCAAGCAGGCTGAAACACTGCTGTACTGAATCAGCAGAGGTGGCAATTTGGGGGGGATGGAGAGGGAACCTTTCCTGTCATACCTGTTTGGAGTGTGCAGTGATCCTGTCGTAGAAGGTTGCCCCCCTCTCATAATGCTTCATGATTTTGCCAAAGCGTGAGAACTTCAACCCCGTAAATCAGCACAGTCTGTGTTTGGACAAGATCAGTCCGTATCATCCGTTATTCTTGTCTCTTCTTCCCGCATTCATATGTTCCAAGCAGTGGGAGTTTCCACTAGTTCCCCTGGGGAACTATTATGAGGTCCAGTGAGTTGTGTTGTAAATTCTTGTTAATATGGTGCTTACATTTTCCTTTAATTTCATATTGTTAGTTCTTAGTCATGAGCTCATGCTCATATCTATTTATGGCCTAAACCTCCATTATCTTCCACAAATCTAGTGATCTTGTGCTCTCCTCTTTATAAATCTTGTTCAGTAATTTAAAGATGACTGGAAGTTCAGTCTCTGGGTCTTCAGCAGTCATCGTGTTTGTCCCTCCCCCCAAGCCTCCGTGTTCTCCCTATTTCATTTGAAGGTGACTGCTATTCCTGAAGAGAACAAATTCTGGAAAGAATTCTCCCTTCCCATACATCTTTTATGTTACGAGTAAGTTCACATGAATGGAAAAGATTACATACATAGAGATGGATACTGCTCAAATATGCCAAATATTTCTTAAGAGAGCCACACTGGCTCTGTAGAAATACATAGATGGCATTGTGGTTCTAATTCTTTACTGGAACAGCCTGTACATCTGACTCACACAAATGTTATTGTTTAAAGAAATGTAGGATTGTTTCTGAAATATGTGCATTCACTCTTTGACCATAAATCTCCTTTCAGTTCCATGCTGAAGTAGATAACGTGAGAGACGGGTTTGATAAATAGCATCACTGATCCACTTCATTGTTTAGCTGAGATTTGTGGCAACCTTCTCTTTATTCTTAGTTTTGAAAGGAAGGAAATGCGAAAGATGAGGATGAAGCTCAATCTGTAACTTCTTCCTCAGCCTACGGCTGGGCACAGATAAAATTACCAAAGGCAGCTGTAGTTCTGTCTGAACAGACCTGCAGAGGTAAATAAGAGCAGCTCCCTCAAATGCATATTCCTTACTTGTTATCTGCAGCTGATGGACTTGGCTACCAGGGACAAACAGAGGGCAGAACTTTCTTCTTTAGCTGCAGCCTGAGTTAAGATTGATGCTCTGTTACCTAACTGCTGGGTTTCTTATCCCTCCCAGATAAAGGAATGAAATATTTGACTGCTCTTGTCAGTCTCATATAAAAATACCTTGAATAAGTATTAACTGAACACAGCCTTTCTTGCTTTTGTTATGGTTCTGTGCCTTTCCCAGCTTGATTTTACTTCTCTCCCTGCTTCCATTTTTAGATTGTTTTATCTCTTATCCCTTTGATGTCTTTAATAACTGCCTCTTTTTCTTCACCCCTCTCATTTATTTCACTGTGTGCATCCTTCACTTGATGCCTTCTTACCACATTTCCATTTTTGAGACGATGTAAGGAATTTGCCAATTAGTTGATATTTATGAAGTTTTTACTTCTGGGCTTACTGTGTCAGACGTGTATCAGTTGGGTATGGTCTGAATGGGAAGAGAGTGGCTGCTGTTATGTTTGCATGCGGAATTGTGGAAAAGAAAGGGGAAAAAAAGCACCACAAACCAATCCCCAGGAGCAGCACGGGGCCAATGGGGCCTTTTTCAAAACTGAAGCAGCAGCAGCAACTGTAAGTTGTACAGGTTGAGAGCAGAGAGGCATCAGTCTCTGTCAGTGAGGTCATTCCTGCCTGCGGTCGGATGATGGAGAGTGGGAATAATTCTCCACTCGCAGCTGGCATGCAGAGGAGTGGGGCTGAGCTCGTGGTGGGGAATTGTTCTGTGTGCCTGAGGACAACTAAATTCTCAGGCATGTGATAGAAGAGAAGTACTCAAAAGTGGATGAGGAAAGAAGAGAAGGTTCACTGAGATGCACAGGAGCCTCTTGGCAGGAAAAGGGAGGGGCCGGGCTGGCTTTTGTAGCCAACAAGGTGGATTAAATGGAAAGATTAAATTATTCAAGCAATCTTTGTGTGACTTTAGCAAGCAGTCACCGCAGTGCAGTGTCGGTGACTCGGTTACTTCTGCTCTTGTCTCTGTCTCCTTGTCCTAGCTCAGCTGCACTTCTGGCTGGGGACACCTCCAGCTCGGCCTCCTCCTGCCGAGTGAAGCCATGCGGTCACCAGGGCTGCTGCCTGCTCCCCTGCTGTCTGCGGGCTCTGAAAAATGGCTCCTGCCAGGTTGCAGTCTTCTGCCTTGCAAAAGCTCTGATCCATAGGGAAGGAGCTAGAACTCGCTGTCAGCAAGCAGATAACATTGCTCTGATTTATACGCTGTTCGTCTGCAAAGTTTTCTGTTGCAGCAGTGAATCTCCTGTGTTCAGTCTTCATTTTTGGTTTGTTTTGAAGATTTTTGACAACTCTTACCAACAGGCAACATATCTTTTTTTTTTTTTGGTCAGGTGGTTCTGTATTCTTGAATTATTCTAGCTTTGTAGGTTGTTCAGAGTTGCATCTTCGTTAAATGCTTTTGGCTTTGGAGGTGTGAAATAACTTCTAATCTCTGTAATAATGCTAGAATTACCGTCTTTTAAAATTTAATACATACATGTATTTCCCAAACTGTCAGATTATGTCATATGCTTCTTTTTTTTCCATACCGTGATGTAGAAATGATCTTGGATGGCTGCAGGTACAGCTTGGATCAGCCGTAATGCTGTGTGACAGCAGGAATATTTCATTTCTTGTTGTGACAGGAGTAACAATTGGTAATTGATAAGTGTGGGGGGGGGAAAGCTTTACCTGCATATAGGTATAGAAAAACTGTCATGTAGAATGTAATTAAAAAAAAAAATTGCTGTCCAAACAAAACAGAGGAAACTTAAAGCGCCACCAAACTGCTGGTGCTGTCAGAAGGAAAGCTTGCATATGCAGTAGCAACCATGACCTAAAGGCTCTTGGTATCTTCCATTTTTCCTTCCCATTCCTTTAATGTCAGACAGGTGGAGGCTATCCTGCACTAATCATGTGTGCTCTCAGTTCTTGCTGGTGGTACCGCCTGCCTTCCAGCTGTTTCAACTTTGAAACAGATGCGCATCGTATGTGAGTTAAAAAATTAAGTTGACAGAACTCCTGGAATTTAAAAAAAAGTCCCTTCTTGCCAAAATTAATCTGAAACTACCTGAAGCATTTCTGTGCACTAACAACTAAATGAACACGTGAGCACGTATGTAAGCTGCGCTAGCCTTTATGTAAGCACTCTGCATCAGAGGAGCAGCGAGGGCTGGGAGCGGTAGCAGAGGAATGGGAGGAAGCGTAGGTATCGTGTGTGCTTTTCTCTTTGACCCATTTAGGCTGCGGACCCGCATTTGCTTTAAGTCGATCCACGTGTAGGCTGCTGCTGACAGCTGTTCTCCTCGCCTCAGCCACGTTCTGCCGGTGCTGGGAGGTGCTTGCTGAGTTATGGAGAGCTGCTCCAAATGAGAGCTGAACTTTTGATTGGTCCGGCCGAGTGGCGGCAGGGTGGGTTCCCTGATCTTTATCGGCACGTGGCTGTAAAAATGCAGTGCTGGAGGGGGGGAAGCGCTGCCTGCAGCGATAGCTTGGGCTTTGGCTTGACTTAAAACAGTCGTGATGCCTTCAGATGTCAAAGAATCAACCGACTGTTGCTTTGGGGTGTTTTAATGTCTGTACTGAGTGTGGTTTTCCAGCTTTTAATAAGCAGAAGCGAAGGGTTTTGTTAGTAAGAAGTTATTTAACCTCATTTAAAAAAGAAAATAGCAAGCAAGGATAAGAAGCAGGCAAGCTGCTGTCTAAAGATGATAGGGTGAGTTACCAATGGGTTAGGTACAGCCATGGATAGGCTATACAGCTTCAACTTCTGGTTGATGAACCCAGAACAGTGGATACTTGCGTAAAGGGAATGAAGGTACAGCAGCACCTCCTGCTCTCACAGGATTCCAGGAACTAAATGTAAAAAGTTGGAGGAACTACTCACAATGCCAAGTTTTTCAGAACTGTAAGGCAAATTAATTCAAATAGCAAAGTTGCAGCATATGAAGAGTCTGTCCATGTGGGAGGTTATATTATATAATTGGGGACTGAAAAGAGAGTTGGGGTGGGAGGAAGTTCCATGGGCGCTTTGGAGGCTGGTTTCAGCATTGGTGGAATACAAGGGCCAGTTTGGAGGCAATGAATACATAAAATACGGATAAGTGCTGGAACAAGAAGTTAACAGAAGATTTTCTGGGTGAAAGAAAAGTAGCTTAGTATCAAATGTTAAGAAGAGGTTGAAGCAGCGACCACTGTCTGAATTTTTAAGCTATTAACTTTAATGGTACCTGCTGGTTCTCTGTAGCTGAATGCGTGGATGTTTGAGGCATGATGAAAGGACTCTATCAGGATGGATGGGAAGCACTGCCTGGTGGTCGGGGTGCTCTTGTGGGAGGCCAGAGGGATGCATGTTGTCACCCAGCAAGAACACTGAGCACAGGTCTCTGCGTGGAGGTGGTCTGGTTCTGGCCATAAGAAGAGAAAGTTGGCATCAATCCAGCCATCACTTTAAATCACTTTCCTTATGGGCAGTTAGGTGTTAAGGGGCGTAACTCTTGGCTATCCTTAATAGAATCAGAGTTGATAGCGTGCTTGGTCAGTGCTGCTGCAGTGCCCTGCTGTGCTGCTGCTGCTTCTGCTGCTCATTGGCTGTTTTCAGTACTGGCAATGCTCTGTGCGAGTGCTGCAGTCATCACTGTGGTTTCCTCTTTTCCTCTCTGCATTGTTTGGTTTTTTAAATGTTTTTCTTGTCTTTGATCATGGGACCCTCCTCTTGATTAGGCTTCTGGGAGCAGCCTTCATAAGTGTTACTGATGGTGCTGCGCTTTCCCTGTTGTGGCTTTGTTTGACTTATTTGTAATACAAATAGCATGGAAGCCTGGCATGGAGCAAAGAGCAGGAAGTTCATTCAGGCTTTGAGCTGGGACTTAGAGAAACTGAAAGATATGACAAAGCATGCAGGGATGCCCACACATAAGAACAGTTTGTTTTCCCCTTTCTGGGGAGCTCTTTTGGTGAGCTTTATCAAAGCAAGAAAATGAAAGGAGTTAAACCCAAATGCAGAATAAAATCTGCACATAAAATTCAGGCAGTGCGGTAATTCAGCTTCTGGAAATGAATACTCGAGCAAAAATCACCCAAAACATTTCTTTTAATAGAATCTAGTGTTTGTTACCATAACAATTCCTTCTGCAGAAAAGAATTAGTGCAGTTAATGTGACTCCATTGCCTGATTCAGGTACTGTTAGCTTCCAGAGCCCCCCGAGCAAATTGCAGAAGGGGAGGAAATCTGTATGCCTTGATTTTGTTGATGCAGTTTAGTATTGTAATAACAATTCATTTAAGCTCTGGCTGTGCACTGCCTGTTATTTCCCTGGAAACTTCTTGCTGAAAAAAGTGCTACTTGGAAATAGCGGCATTAGTCTCTGTCAGTCTAAGGGAAGGGCTGCAGATGAGCAGGCAGAAGCCAGATGAGAGTAATATGTAGCTGCAACTACTTGACATTACTGACTTCTAAGGGATCCAAAAAAAGGTATGATTCCCGAGAAGAAGAGAACAAGATGTTTCTGTAGTAACGAGATCGTAAAAGCAAGAAAATTGCTTGTAAAGGATGGATCTGATTTTTGCCCCTTTTCTGAAGAACGTAAGCTGCAGTTTTGCTCCCAACCTCTTGTGTAAGCATTTAATATTACCAGGTTTTTCTTCACATCTTTTTTTGTGGCAGCTTCCATATTTTGCTCTGCAGTAATTGCAGTTTTCTCGATCCAAAGAACAGAAAATTTCCGAAACAAATGGTTAACAGAGTTCAGCTGTCCTACCTGAACTTAAGTCTTCTGTGCCAGCCCGAAGTGTTGAGGTTGGCATCAACTGAGAAGACAGCTGTGTTCCTGTATGCTGGGAATTAAGTGGATATAAACACGTTACTAGTTCTAAAAACAGAGAAGGGACTTTTGTTTTTCAGATGCTGATTCAGGAGTGTGATAAAGTTTACTACTTGGTAGCCTGGGGATTTGATTTTGTGTGATCCTCACGGAAATGCAAGCTGCTTTTTGTCTCTTGTCCTTTCCTTTTTGTATTCCTCACCCTGCCCAACAGTGTGCTTTGCCTTGGAGAAATAAATGGCAGCTGCCTCATATTTCTGTTGTTTCTAGACCTCTTCTTCCTTCTCTCTTTAAAGGAAAATATTTCTTTCCTGTAAGACCCTAGAAAGGCGACCAATATTCCATGCTGCTGACAGCAGAAGAGAGGGTACCTAGCTGTTATATTTTTAAATCATTCTACTGGATAAAATGGATGAGAAAGTCAGGAAGTTGTATTTTGCTTTATGACCTGGAGCATGATGTGGTTTAAAGGCATGTCAATTCTTTTCCATCCACTAGAGCAGTTCAGTTCATTTGATGAGTTTGTAACGCTGCAATGTAATCTGGTGTACACTGGGTTGAACAGATTGCTAATAAATTGTGCTGCAGTGTTGGATATTCCTACTGTTTTGGCTGAGACCACGAGGCTTAATGCATTCTTGTGGGTAGCTGGAGCAACTAGCTGCACACTGCGACCATATGGTCGGACCAGTAGAATGGGCATCAGCCAGCATTTAGGGCTGATGGAAGCCATGCTGTTAGTGCAGAGCCAGCTGTAGGGGCAGTCAGGAGAGGAACAAGGAATAAAAGGTAAGAAAATGCTACCCAACTAGCAAGGAGCCGTGGGAGTAGAATACATTCCAGGTCTGGTGGGCGTGATGCATATTGTAGGTTTGGAGGGAATTATTTGTTGAGGACTGGTGATGTGAATGGGTATTTGGTCTCAGTTGGTATTTTTCTTTGTAACTGGATAGAGAATTTATATTGATCAGTTCTTTCCTTAGCTCCAGTTTCTCTTACGTGTGAACATCTGCTCTTCAGATGTCAATTGCTGTATTTACAGTTAAACAAAGTGCAGATTTTTCAGTTGTAGAAGTGTCAGATCAGTGAGATTGACAGAAAGGACTGAAAATCACAATATATTTTTGATCATCGTTACTGAGGCAGTAACCATCCAACTGATACTTGCCTTTTCCTGGCAGTTACCTTTTGGATGGAAGCACTTCTTGTATCTGTGGAGGGATCCGGGTATGAAGTACGAGGGCTGCTCCGAAAGTAATGCCTCCTACTTTATTATGTTGACACTGGAGGCAGATGGCAGGATGTGGCAGTAGAGGATGAGCCTTCCCACTGATATCCCTCTGTTTTGTCGCTGTGTGACAGATGGCAGCAGAGAGGCAGTCTGACAAAATGGCGCCTGGCGTGCAAGTGTGCATGAAGCAAAGGTGTGTCACTGAATTCCAGCATGCAGAAAACATTTCGTCCACTGGCGTTCATCAGCGCTTGCTGAATGTTTCTGGAGACCCAGCAGCGGATGTGAGCACAGTGAGGTGATGGCTGCTGCAGTTCATCAGTGGTGGCAGCGGGTCACCTCTGCTGGTGCAGGTTGTTACGAGTGGAGCATGAAGGCTCCTGTTCATTGCTGGCAAAAATGCACAGCTGAAAAATCATGAATTGTAGCTGATATTTAGTCTATTTAATGGTGTTATTGTGCTCTTTGTACATGTTGTAGTTTCCATGGAAGTAGTTAGGAATTACTTTCAGAATGGCCTATGTAACTTGTGTTCCTTGTGTAGAAATCCTGAACAGTTAATACTATTAACTTTTCCAGGTGTGGGTGGCTTTTTGTATTTTTTTTTCTGTTGCATAAGATAGCAACAAAATAGAAGTTTGTTGTGTAAAATTAAGGGGGGGGGGGGGGGGGGGGGGGGGCAGGGAACACAGTGTATCTTTTGATCTTTTCTTGGTAAATAGGAGACTGGTTACAGCGTGTAAATATTTATCTTTGATGATGCTATAAATAGTACCTTCCCCCTCTCCTGTAGCAGATAAGGACAAAACCAAGTTAGTCATAGAGATACACATCACTTCTAAGACACTTCTTGTTCTAAGCTGTTCATTTGGAGATCAGTGGCACTATCACGGTTGGTTTATTTTTGCTTAAACTGTATGACTGCCTCAATACTGCAGAGCAGCTTCAGAAACAGCCAGCACACGGAGTTAAAGCATTCAGTGGTCTGCTGAAGGTCAAACAAAACACTTAATGAAATAACATCTCCTAAGTGGATGAGTAGCATTCTGGGCTCTCTGATCTCCTTGGTATTTGTCAGTAGACAATAACTGGCCACCCCTGAAGTAATTGCATTTAAAATATTGATGCTGGATGAAAAGCTCAGCTAAAAAACCTGTATTACTCAAACAAGCGTACTATTTACTTAGGATGAATTATGATGAATTATACTTCAACATTTGAAATTATGAGAAGGTTAACTACTTAGAGAATATTAATGATAGCTTGGAGATGGGACCAGTTAGTGGGAAAGATTGCTTAAGCAAAAATATTAATTTCAAACATTTTTCCTGATGTTCCTTTCTCCTCTGGTACGTTCTTTGTTTGTGGAGTGCCTTACAAGGTGTGGAGCTCTCCCTGTGTGAGAGTGGAGTTCCTGGGAGAGGGAATGTTGTATACTGGGGGCAGGTCAGCCGAGTGCTGGGGAGAAAGCCTTGTAGATGCTGTGTGTTTGCGGCTCACCTGGATTCTTCTCTCGTGTGCCCAGGACTGCATCAACTGCTGCTGCTCTGGTGGTGTCATGGCAAGCTTGCTCATCACTTCTTGCTCAGTGATTGCACTGTGTTGGACCCACTCCCCTGTGGAGCATACCATTGTGGAGCTGGCTCTGCTTACCAGTTATGCTGTTAGCCCAAGAAACAGTCAGGAGTGCAGGTGGCTCATCATTTGCATAGGAGCTCCTGCTTTTGTGCTTTTGTGAAAGCTTTTCTCAAGTATTATCCACGTTTTATTTGCTTGGTTTTTTTTGTTTGGTTTTTTTTGGGAAATGTGACATCAGAGCCCCAGTTCAGTGTGTGCTGATGTCAGTGGAAAAACTACTCACTTGATGGGCTTTGGATTACTCTTGAGTAGCTTACTGTGCCAGTGCCTCCTGTGGAAGGTGACATTCCCTTCCTGTCATTACTTCTTCATCCAAATGGGTTATACTTGGTTGCTCAAAGTGACTTAGAGGAGCTCTCTCTGACAATTGCATTAATTGTTGTGTGTGCTGAGGGCAGAGGCTGCAGCTTTCTTGTAGATTCTGTTTGTCTGGAGTTTTACTGACCCTGGTTGGGTTTCTGGAGTCGCTCTTTATTAAAGCCAAATTGAAACAGCGCTGTGGCAGAAGGTTGTTCAGAGGTTAAATGTTTCACTGTGTTATTAGTGATGATTATGGGGGAATTTGCATAAAATTAAGAAGTGCAGTGTTTGTGGGTGTTACTTGGGTGAGCACTGTGCAGTCGTTCTCCATAGGAAAGGTGGTGGAGGCACAGGGCCGGCTCTGTGCCAGCTTCAGCAAAGCTGCTCGTAACATCTCTGAAAGGAGCAGATGAGTGTTTCCTGTGCATACACGTGCTGGAAACATCTGTCCAACACATTGAATTAAAGGATTTCTCTTGATGTGCTGTCTGACCCTTAATGCTGCCTAACTCCAGTACTGTTTTCCTCATGACTTCCCCCATCTTCTTTTTAAGCTGTCTGTTCAACGTGCTTTTCTGTAGCTGGAGTTGTGAGAATGGACAAGACTTTGCCTTCCACATCTGTCTTAGCAGCTGTACCACTTCCTGCTATGAATCATCTGAAGCACTTTTTTTCATTATTTTGTATAAGGGTGAAGGCACACTTGTTTTCCTGAAGCCACAAACAAAACTCTGCACTCTGGCAGCCAAGCCTTAAATGAAGGCTCTGCTGTGAAAGTGTTCGGAGGAAGGAAGTGCCTCCCTATCTCTGTAATCACAGACAAGCTCTCAGAGCAGCTCCTTTCCTTACAGGCTCAGGCTGTGGTCAGAGGAACTGCAAACTTCATCAGTTCCTGGAGGGATGCAGCAGAATGTCTCATTTGTTTGTACATTAATGTCAAACGTGCAGTGATCTGAAGTTTTCAGAAGCTCATCTCCATAGTGCTAGCTTTCAAACTATGTTTGGGGAGGGGTGTGTAATGTTTTATCTGAGTAGTCTCAGCTATGTTTTGGATTCTCTCTTGGAGGATCTTTGGAGCTTTCATTTTCTAGGTCTCACTGATGGAAAGCATTTCAGTTATAGGAGTCCAAAATGAGGCTTTTTTTTTTTTGTCCTAAGAAATGATACTGCTTCCAGGAACGTGAGTGATTGCTGCGTTCTAACTTCTCTGTTTAACACAGAGAAATCCCAAATCCACTCTCTTGGTTTTGTCTTCAACTCCCTCCATTCCCAAAAAGTGCCTATGAAGTTAAGAATTTTTTCCCTGTTAATTTTTCTAGGAAAACGTCAGATTCACCACCTAGGAAACCAGCTTCAACTCAATCAACATTGTCTGGATACTGCCTTCAATTTTTTCAAGATGGCTGTAAGCAAGCATCTAACCCGGGGGAGGAAGATGACCCATGTAATTGCTGCGTGTCTCTACCTGGTGTGCAGGACAGAAGGAACTCCTCGTATCCTTTCACAATTGTGCAACATGAGTTATCACTTGGTACCGTACATAAAATGCCTATGTGGTAGGAGAAAACACTCACTTTTGAACACTTTTGAACAGTAAAAACTAAAGTAAGCTGACTGTTCCAGCTAGATCTTTTTTTCTAAATTGGAAAAGGTAAGTGTTCAGAACTGAAACTTGTTACTGTTAATTTTGTGTAATGAAGTGAATGGGACGTTTTTCCTGAGGTACACATGAAAGTTTTCCCATTTAAAATACACAATACTTAGTAGTGTTTTCTTGGATCCATCAATTTCTCTCTGTGTTCCCTCAAGAACTTCTTGTTTCTCAGAATTTTCTTATAGTGAAACTGTACTTTTCCTGTGCTTTGCTAGGGGTTGTTTGTTTGCCTCTTGCACTTTCAGCATTAAAAAACAGATCTCAGTTCCTCTGCGTTTTCCATCACAATACTTGAATTTCCTTCTTCTAATGTTTGTGGGAAGGACAATATCACCACTGTTGGACTTTTGGGGAAAAATGCATTTGATAGACTAGGAAACTTAAAGATCATGCAGGGAATCCAAGGCCGAAGGTAGAATGGCACACAGGTTACAGTTGCAAGTGAGTACTCTTACTCTACACATTCCTATTTTTGTTTTGTACATCTTTGGAACGTTTGTAACTTCTAAATATTGATGGGTATCCAAACTTACTTGTTTTAAACATGCTTTTTTAACGTTCTGTTGCAGTTATTGGAATTTGGAGATAAGTAGCACAAACTTAAGAGAATGCAAGCAATACTTCTGTACTACTTTAACTGTCCTTTTCTGCTTTAAAGCAGGTTGGGTATGCCATCATTTTACTATTTGATATTTTTCTCCCCTCGTATTGTTTGTTCACATGCTTGCTTTTTTTATCAGTTGAAGAATTTAGGTTTTCTTTTAAGATCTGAGATTTTTTACTTTTGAAAACTACATTCAGTATTTTAAAATTACTGTTTTCTGATAATGTTGTGGTCATTACATAAATGCATACATATTGTATTGTTTTTAATTTTTGCAGCTATCATGAAATTAAAAGCAAGACTTATCTATTACATTAGTTTCTTCTAATGTATAGTCTTTGTGCAGACTCTGAGTGGTCTAAGTCAACAGCTACCATAAAGACAGCATTGAATTGCAAGCATAGCCAATATTTGTTATGCCTATGTCACATTTTAAAAGCAATTTATTTACAGTCATTATCTGATACAGCTAAGCATAGCCTAGCCTTAATATGCAAGTCCATTTTTCCTCACTGATAGTGATGGGAAGAATTAAAAAAAAAAAAAAAAAAAAAAAAGCATTTGAAATAGTATGAGCTGTTTGGAGTGATGTAAGTGTGGCTTATTCTTCTAACAAAAATTCTTTGCTTGCTTGACATGTCCTTCTTTAAAGTACTTCAGTATGTATCTCAGTTACATGCATGACGTACTGGTCTGGTTGACACTTCATAAATATCCAGATTTGTTTTTCCACCTTTTTCATTAAACGGAGGTCATTTCCTGTGTCTTATCTTACATATGAAATACTAGAAGCATGGTATGATTGAGACTGCATGGATGGCCTCTGTTTTCTGTATTAATATCACAGAGAACTCCATCTCCGTGTACATGGTTACTATGCCACCTGGGATTCAGAATGTGGTAGTGCATGACTGTATGGCTCAATTCTGTTGAAGTTGATTTTCTTAAAAATCAGAAACTTCAATTTGTAACTGATGTAAAAAAAATTTAAGTGCGTTACTTTGAGAGAATGAGTTCTGGCTCTGCCTGTGTTCTGCTGGTTTGTTTTTCTTGTTGTTTTTTTTAAAGCACTTAATACCAGTGTAGATTAAAACTCAAACCTTAAATTAGAGATTCTTAACATTGAACTATAAGTTGCTTTTTCTGAAATCTTACTCTTTCATTAGAAACTTGAAAACCTGAGAGAGACAGGTGTATATTACTTACCTTTGAAATTAAAATATATTCAAGTCTCTGCAGATTAATTACAGTGATCGCTGTCAGTGTGTTGTATTTATTTTCAGCCTTGATTTGGCAATGTACAAATGTGTTATAGGGGCAGAATTGATCCTAAAGCCTTTGACTCCAGAGAAATGAAAAGCATATGTAGAGAATGGCAAAGTGATGAGATGGTTTAGCAGGGATGAAGATGCACATTCCAGGTAGTAAGCCTGCAATTGGACTTGGTCTTCTGGAGAATTGAGTAGAGGATGGTATGGAAAGAGAAGAAATACAATGTATAAAGTACATACAGTATTGTAAACACTTCAAGATTTATGTAACACTGCTGAAGAGATTTACAGTGCTTTATGCATTTGTGTCATTTTGTTGGATGCAGAACTCTTATGAGGAAGTTACTTGGAAGACGGAAAAATTATTTGAGAGGGAAAAGAAAATTCAATGCTTTCATCCTCTGTTTTAGAGGGAAGAGATGAAATGGAAGAAGATGCAAAAAGCAGCATTTTCAAAACATAGAGATAATGCCTTGGTTTCGAGTGGCCCAAGTAAATCAGTGGAGTGACTTGGGAGTTATAGGGGCAAGAGAGATTAGATGGGAACAGAATCACAGAAACACTAAGGTTGGAAAAGTCCTACAAGATCATCCAGTCCAACCACCCACCCACCCACCACCAGTAGTTCTCACTCAACTCGGTTCTTAGTTCTCTGTCACTTAGTTCTCACTAAAGCTAACAAGTTAGTCTTCAAAATGGAAAACAGTGCATTTCTTCAAAAATAGTGTGGTAGAAGGAGCAAAATGTGTACGTGGCCTGGGCAAGGATGGCTAGGTGTGGTTGGGCTGGAGAGGCAAAAAATGGTGGTATGTGCTTAGCAGCGTCAGAATGAAAGGAGTGGGAAGCGTTTGGAGAGGGAAAACAGGATTTAATTGTCTGCATTGAGCGCAGTTTGAGGGAATGGAATGTATTTATCTTACGTGGATATCTGCTTATTCTTCTTTTTTTTGTAACGTACGTGTCGCCAGCCAGCCTCTGTGAAAATGTGAGGAGAATTCTAGCCAAGTCTGCTGCTGCGTTCTGAATTATGCCTGAACACCCTCAGCCTGAAATGACAAACAATAAGTTCTTCGTGGTTCCTGTGTGCCGTTTAATTAATACAAAAATGCAAATTATGTAATACAGCTAAATGTTTAGTTCCCTCGAAGTTATAGACTTCAGATTTCAAAAAAAAATTATCTCAGTGACATCTTTTATTTATAATTCTTTGGAAAGCTTAATCCTTTATCTGCAACCTGAATTCATGTTACATCAGTTTATGGCTTTCATTATCTTGTTTGACACAGAAACCCACAATGCAGTAACTTTGACATAGCTTTTCATTTACGTTGTTTATGTTACTTGTCAGTGTTAATGTTCTAAAGGAAGATGGCTTATTAGTTACTGGCAGTATTTGGGAGGAGCTTCACCCTTTTGACGAGCCACCTACAAAAACTTTATTATTCTCTTCATAAAACCTTTCTGTGTTTTCAGTGTCAGAAGCAAAGCTATAATGCAAAAAATCATCAGTATGAAGGCGATGGTGGTTGTGAAGCACCAGATCTGCCTGAGCAGCTCTGAGCACTCCCAAGCCATCTGACTGCAGCTGGCACTGCGAGAGCTCAGGGCACTGCGGCCTCCAGCTTGTAATTCATTTCTTGGAATAGCAACAGTCCTTGGTTGTTTCTCTTTAATGTTTTGAACAGCTTTTCCACCCTTACATATGTTTGAATGGAAACAAAGGGCTCTTTAGCTGGCCCTGCCGTTTCCGGGAGGGAGAAGCTGGGAAGCGCCAGGCCGGGCTGTGGGTGACTTATGGGCTGGGCTGCAGGGCTCTGGGGTCACCGGGAACAATGTGGGCTGGAGGGGGCTGTCCAGGTGCATTATCAGTTTGTTTTCATCAGGGAATGTTTCGTTCTGTTTGTGGTCCTTTTTTGCTATACGCAGCTGCGATAGAAACTGTATGACTGTCCACTATTTTGTTTGTAATGCTTTCCAATGCTACCACCTGGGCTTTTTATCAGTAATATTTTACATGGTAAAAATCTTTTATTTCTCTCAGCACCACCACCTTAGCCTCCCCTCCCCCTTTGAAGCTTTTTGGCAAATGCTCCCTTGGTTGTAAACCAAATCCTATTGTATGAAACCTTAGTAAATAAAAGCTTTTCCACATGAGAAGAGTCCTTACAAAGTTCCCTTGCCAGCTATCTTGTGTAAATATCCCAGAATTTGCCCACGAAGGTAAGTTCAGGGCAGGTTTTTCTCCCGTCGTCAGCCTTCTCAGCTCCATGTCCACATTTTTCAGGTGGCTTCAGCAGCATTGTGTACTCAGAAATGGGATGAGTTTCTCCAGGTCAGTGCAGGGCAGCCAAGTGAGGCCTCTTCTCTGAGTTGTTTGTAGAAGAGCCTTCCTGCTAAATGTTGAAGCAAAACAACCTGTTAAACGTGAGTGTTGGGAGCAGAAGGAGAGGAGGGGAAGTTTGGTGCCTTGCTTTCTTGTGTGTAAACTTGCACTGAGTCAGAAAATGTCAGGTGCTTTTCCTCCCCTGCTTCCTCTGCTCCTTTTCTGTTTCAGGAAGGATTTTGGAGCATCTCCTCTCTGCGTGGGGCACTACTTGGTTTTCTCCTATTTGTCTGCAATACTTGCACTCTATCGCCAAGCTGTTTGAATGTCTCCCCATTTCGTGTGTTTATTTTCATGTCACAGTAAGGGAAGCTGAGAGTATTTATCTTCATTTTCCAGTTGCGGAACTGAAGCTAAGTGACACGTCCTAAGTCACCCAGAAAATCTGAGATGGAATAAGGAACTGATCTCCTCAATCTCGGATTCGGCACCAGTCAGTGAACCTTTTTGGACTTTGTGAGAGATGTTCAGTTAATTTTTCTTGCAGTGGTGTCGCGTTCTGTTGGCTTCCATACCATCTTGTGAGGCTGTGTAACCTCATGATGAAGGCCTTTGATGGATACGTTCTTTGTTTCCTCGCTAACACTTCAAGGTCTGTCTTTGCAAGGAAAAGGGCAAGACTTCCTTCTTTAATAGAAATGAAAAATTAGATCTCCAGCAATCTTTCGACCTCTACTAAACTTCCTGGAGCCAGCAGGCCGTAGTGTACCCAATTAAAAAGTTAACTTTTGAAATTAGACTTTAATCAATGAAATTTTAGAGCTCTTATTAGGGAGGCTAATAAAAATGGTTTATAATTCTCTTTTGGTTGTCTGTTTAGTCACTGACCTTTTAATTAAGTGTGGTTGCATTCAAAATGGTGTGGGTTTTTTTTTTTTTTCCAAATATTGAGTTTGACAAGGGCATAAGATATTAAAAACTGATTTAAAATGGTGTAGTTAAAAATGCATGTAATATTTACGAAAGCAAATTGCTTCATTTCACCAGATTATTATGATTATTTTGTTATAAAAGGCACCACTGCCTTACTTCTCAAGAAGATGCTTGGACTGTAAGCCTTCTTTACTTCAGAATGAAACTTAAAAATCGGCAGACTTTTGTATGGCTGGATTTCAATTTGGGAGGTTTCACTCTATTGTTGCAGATATATTGTTCCCTCATTTTACTTGCATCTTCTTTCAGGGAGCTGTCTATTTTGTAGTGTGTGGCTTGTGTTCGTTCTTATTTGATACCACAGGAAGAAGTGCTAAAGATGTAAGGAGGAAGACAGGGACATTCACAGTAATGTAGTTTCTGTACCTCCCTGCGTTCCAACCTTTCCAACCCTTTGTTCTAGACTTGGGACTGCTGGGTTTCCAGAGCTGTGCTCATAACATGAAGCTATCGTATCCAGTCTCCTTTTCCATGTAGTGAAGGAAAATCATAAGATTTTTCACTTGACATTTCTGCTTCACGTTTTTTTGCCACGAAGAGAGATGGAAGCACACTGCTGAGGGAATTAGATGTTTCATGTTTTCTGCTGATGGGAAAGATGGGCAAACTTTCCACGTGCTCACCGACGCAGTATGCAGGCTTGTTCTCTCTGGTTTTGCTTACCATGAATCTGAATTCATAAAATGATGTCGAGAGCTTAACAGAAAATCGTGTGATTCCCTTATGCTTTGTGCCATACCTGCCAGTCCCCATGGATGTCTTTGTAATATCTACTGATATGGATGAAAATGGGTACTTGCATGTAACACGTAAGTTCTTCCACTTGTATCTGATTTCTTGCAGTGTCTTTTAATGGGAATTTCCTCTTAAGAAGAAAATGACCTGAAGCCTTTTGGACTGGCAGAATGACGCAGCCCCAGGGGCATAGTGCCCTCAGGTTCTTCTTTTGTCCCTTGGGGGGAAAAAAATAAGCCAAAAACCTCACTTGTGAATGAGTCAGATGTGGCAGGAAAATACCGAGTGCAGCTGCTGAATGGAATTATCGTGCAGAGCGCCCTGTCTCTGAAAGTCATGATAGCTTTCCAGGGGTGGTAATTTTAAAGCAGAGATTCTGTACTTGGATGATTTTCTTTGTTCCTGTAGGATTTTGAAAATCATGTAGAAGGGGAACTTTACATTGCGGAGTGTGTCAAGCGAACATCTTGCCGTTTAAATTCTTGTGCTAAATGCCCGTTATGGATGCTGCAGGGAGGGAGGGGAAAAGCTGCTGTAAGTGCAGTAGTGATAATTGACCCACTTAAGAGAGCTGCTCTAATTTTGCATGTTACAGCATCCTGGAAATTCAGATAAGAATGTTGATCTCTCCAGCTAATAGGATTTCTAAATATATCATCCAAAAGAAGCAGGAGGACTGTAATTTTGCCTGTCTGTGTGTGTTGAGGCTAATCTTTTGTTTAAGAACTGCACACTCTGAAAATCTGCTTTTTTATTAACTTTGTTACTAATTTGGGATAGAGAAGTGTTTGACCTCTGGTGCTGGCATGGAGGAGACCTGATTCTGCCCCATCAAATTCAATGTCGAAATTCTCACTGCTTCTATGTGTTAGTGACCAACTTTTTTCCCTCTGGGTTCTGGCACCCAGCAGGTGGCTCAGATTGTCAACTGTTCTGTAATGCAGCTTTAAACAAAGCCTCTGCAGAGATTGGGGAGGGGGCAGGGTCACAAGATGGCCCATAAAGATTACAGATTAGGTGTTTTTTTCATAGCTTTGCCGTTTCTGTTTTCCCCATTCAAGTGAAATTTTGAACAGTAAAGATCAAAATAATCCTTTTCTGAAATCTGACTGCAGAATTACTTCTTTTGCTTTAGAACGAAGTGTTTCATGTCTCTCTCTAAGCAGTTCTTTCTCAAAATAACGTTGATGGATGTGACTGCTGGGAAGCATGGCTTTTAATTACAGTAGAGTTTTTGCACCTTGGAGTGTTTTAATTTTGGAGGCCCTTGCCTGTCACACCTGCCTGTGCTACCGCTGCAGTCCCTCTTTGGAAGGAACAAGCATTATTCTGTGAACTTTTGGATGGGGTCCACCAGAGCCTTTGTTGGTGTGGGTTTGAATCGCATTATGGCAGGTAGAACAAGTGCTCATTGTTTGGCAGCCCCGTGCTCTCACCGTGTCAGGCCCTGTGTAACCCAGAAATGCTTGCAGCAGAAGAATCTGTACCAGATTATTTTTTTTTATGTATGCAATAACGGACTGTTGAAATTCGTTGTATGTTCTGCAGGCTTAGTAATCGAGTTCCAGTTTGGAGTTTTTGAGTTGGTGAGACATTCCTGCGATAGAGATGAAATGAGGAAAGAAAGAGAAGGTGGAGAACAGGGAAGCTGTGAAGGCAGTGACAGCAACGAGGTGAAAATACGAGGGGCAGCCCTAAATGACCAGCAGCATAGATTGGGGGTGAGGCATTGAAACAGCAGCAGACATGGGATCTGAGGAGGTAAATGGAGTCCTGAGCGATAGACGGGGTGATGAATGAGGGGAGGGAAATGTGATGGCAGAGAGGCCTCCTGCAAGTGAAACAAATACAAAGAAGGGATGATAAGGAACGGAATTGCACCTCTGATGTCTTTGACCTTCAGTTATCCTTGTGTGGTTGCGAAATAAATATTTAACAATCGTCTTAAAGGCTGTTTAAAAGAGGAAATGATTAGGTTGGCTCTGCTTAATTCAGAAGTTTCTCTCTGCATCTGAATTTTGGTGCTTATGTCAGCAAAAACGGCATTGTAACTGAGTAATGTTTCGAACCTGGTGGGAGCTTCTAAGTTGCAAACACCAGCTAAATAAAAAGCAGTGTGGTATGGCTGGTCATTGTATAGCACATTCCTGCTTTTGTCAGAGGATATGCTGCTCGTGGGGTGGGCTGTGGGGAAGATGCTAATGTTCGTTCTGTGTGCCCCCACCTCCCCTTCTTTGAAAGAAAAATAAAAGTTACCTGACTCTTTGTTTAAACTAACCCTGGCAGGAAAGCCAGTCAGTCACTGCTGATGCTTTTGTTGCGCTCTCTGAAAAATCTATTCCTGGTTGTAGCCATTGCTAATGATTTCTGCGTTTTAATACTTCAGAAGTCATTTAGAAAATTAAACGCTCTCTTCCATTCAAATCATTTTGAAGATTCTATATTTGCATTTTAATGCAGTAAGAATGATGCCTTAGAAGACAATTTCATATTCTTAAATAGTTTAATTAAGATTGGTAATGCCAAATAGAGTAAATAAAATCCACTGAATTGAGACCAATAAGCACTTCTGTGTTTGCTATCTGCAAATACTGCTTCAGCTGAGGTCTTCTAAAACCCTGCCCACTTCCATCACACTCTTAAGTCTTACATGGTTTTCTTTGTCTTTGTTTTTTGATGTTAAAGAATAAAGTGAAGGTGTATCAAGAGAAGCAATATTACCTTTGCACATTTGTTTTGGAAAAACAAGTCATTTTCATACCAGCCTTTTCTTGTATCTTGGTTAGTAGTCTTGAGAATGACTTCTTACACCTGAATAAAGTATAAGCCTTTTAAAAAGTCGTAAAAATACTTTTTAAGAGCTATTTTATTTCTTCAGATGTTTTCCACCAGGATTTTGTTTGCAGGACATAGTCTTGCTATACAGAAATAGTACAATCTTTGATTGTATTTTAGCATATGTGTGTATTACCATTGTGTAACATGGGAGTGAAATTTTGAGCTGAGCCTTTTCTTACCTCCTCATTGTTAGCCTATCTTTATGGCCAGTCCGTGTTGCCCATATCCTCCTTCAAAGGAAAAAGAAAAGGTCTTTTTAAGTTGAACTGGCAGATTGGCTCAGTGTTGTTGTAAGCATGAATGATGTAATGCTCAATCACATGGTGAGATGTCTGCCGTTTTCCCTCCTTTGAGAGAGAATCATTTTTCCATATTATCCATTTTCAGCAGTTTCAGGAAAACAGCAGTTTTAAATGAGACCTGAAACAACCAAAATCATGATTTCTTCCAGAGCTCTGCTTTTGAAGCCAAATGTTCCCCACTCCTTCTTTATTTTGACTTGCTAATTGGAAATAAGATGTTGAAGATAATGTGTGCTTTGAAGTTTGTGTATTGTGTATTTTATTTAGATTTGATCCTTTAAACATTTGACAATAAAACATAAATTGCAGAGCTCTTTTCTTTAGATCAGCTGTAAGTGAATCATTTATGTTTTCAACATCCTTCCACTTAGGAGAAATGCAGTAGTCTCAGTAATGTTTTGACTGTATGTGTTGGTAAAGTGCTATGAGATTTGCTAATCTGTATTTTTCCTTCAGTGGTGAAACAGCTTGTGTGCCAAGAATAAAGTCCAATGCTTAGACAGGGAGTAGAAATCAGTTCTCTTAAGATTCCTTTTGTATTGGAAAGCAGAGAAGAATTATGTGTATATGCTACTGCAGGTGAACTGCTAATGATGGAAATCAAATTTTGAAAGAAGGGAGAGATCTCAGCTACGTAGGTTGGGGAAAAAACAACAGCAAAACCTGGCAAAGAATCACATCCTATTTCGCAGGTTCTGTAGTCTTTTTAATGTGATGAGAAAATTATGCAGTAAAAATGCTCATTCAGCAACATGATGGGTCCTAACTGAAATGCGTAAGTCTATGACATGAAAATACCAAACTCCTAACATTGCCTCTGTCTTTCTGTTGGGGGATTTTCTCTCCTTGTTCGTTCTGTGGCTTTTTGGTGGTTTGTGTATTTCTGTGATTTATTTTGTTTTCCCACTCTAATTAGTCCTTTTAACTTTTTATTGTACTGAGAGAGCCTTTAGCCTTACAGTTTCCACGGGGAAACAAAGCTCTTATTGTCATTTCAGGTAATGTAATGTGTGGCACAATTGTAGGATAAACAAAGAGCTGGTGATTCAGGTTAGGCTGCTGAAAATGTGAGAGGTTACCTGAACTTGCTGCTCTATGAGAAAGTAGCACTGTGTCCTTGCCTTGCAAGGATTTTGTCCCCTTCTAGCTAGCATCTATTAGCAGCACACTTTTTTTTATTTCTTTCCCTAATGAAGCTGTAGCCTCACAGTAATGAAGTTCTGCCTATTCAGCTCCAAAGGTTGTTAGGCTGTAGAAGCTTTTTTTTTGTTGGCTTTTTTTTTTTTCTTTCTGTGACTTTTCCTCTGGGGCAAAAGAACTGAATGGTCTGCGCTGAGAATATTTCTTCTTTCAATTTGCCATAGGAATTACTGATGGACCATCCTTCTTCAGGGAACTGGGGAAAAAAATATAAAAATAATTGTAAGTTATTACTGTCTTATTCTGAAGTCTTATTCTAAAGAAACATCTGGAGTTTTCAGCTGAAGTGTCTCAGTTGGTACCCGGAATCAGAGAACATTCTATTCTGTGTATCTGGAGTTGAAGGTTTCGGTTTCCCATGTGAGTGCCAATAACTTCTGCAGAATCTAAGTTGAATTTTCTGTATGAAAATTTCTGGTCCTTAAAAGGATCAGTCTTCTGGGGAATGCAACAGATGGGCTGCATCTGTGCTGTTGTTTCTTAGGGACTCCCAAATCACTGCATTCTTATCACATCTGGAGTACCCAGTTCATTGCCAATAATTATGTTCAGCACTTATTCAGATAACACTTCTTCAGCTGAAAAATATTTTTGTAAACTTTCAGTGTAATGTTTATTAGTTTTTTGCCTTCTCTCTTCCACTCAGACACTAGGCTCTTAATGTGGCAGAGAAACTCAAGTATTGGTTGCTACTATGTTCGTTCCTCAGTCCTTGAACCAATGACTTCATTGTCTCAGCTGTTTCTCATAGTCATTCAGTGATGAAACAAGAGAGTGCTCCAGTCCTTGTTTTTTGCTGATACTGTTGGCAGCCTCCCTGTGGAATTGTAAAAGAGTCACTTTTCTTGCTGCTGCAACCGGAGAAGATGGGAGTGTGAGCAGGAGCTGTGAGTGCTGCTGGAGGACCGGTGTCAAGAACCAGAGGGCAGTGTCCAAAAAAAAAAAAAAAAAAAAAAAAAAACAAAAACTAACTTAAAAAAAAAATAATAATTGTTCATTACAAGAATCCCTGTAGTATGGGAGGGAAGAGAAGATAAAGAATTTTCCACCAGCTTCCTAGCACGCAGACACAGGGAAAGTGGGATATGCATGCAGGGGGATGTTTACATAGGCAGTGTATTTGAAGCTGGCAAAATACAGAGACAATCTGGAAAGCCTGTGTCCCATGTAGAATCAGAGAATAATTTAGATTGGAGGGAGCCTTTTCAATTCAGTTCTCCACTCATGTCATCAGTAGATTGCTGAAGCCCTACTCAGGTAGAGTTTTTGTTACCTCTAATCACAATCCTGTTCTTTTTGAACTGCATTGTAAACCTTTTCTTTTTCCTTGTGTTCCTTGCATCAGTTGCCTTTTGTTCTGTCACTGTGCATGTCCAAGAAGAATCTGGCTCCTTTTCTGTACACCATTATTAGGTGGTTAAGACAGTGCTAGATCTCCTTGCCAAGAGCGTTCTCTAGGCTGCACAAGCCAAGCTCTCATCCTCCTGTCATACATACAGAGCTGCAGCCCTGTGACCATCTTGGTCACTGTAGGTACTCCAGGGTATTGATGTCTGTCTGTCTCGAGGACCTAGGCCTGAACGCAGTCCTCCAGATGCTGCCTCATTATTACTGAATAAAGGGAAATAATCACTTTCCCTAACTACTGGCAGAGTTTCTGCTGATACAGCTCATTGTGTGCTTAGTCTTTCTTGATGTAGGAGCATGCTGCTGACTCCTGCTCAGCTTGTCCATGGGGACCTCCAGCTCCTTTTCTGCAAGCTGTTCTGTAGCCAATCAGTCCCAGCCTGTACTGCAGCAAGGGCTTATTTTGTCTTAAGCAGAGGACTTTTTAAATGTAAAGACAGATGTAGTTCCTGCCCGCCCTGTTCTCCAGCTTGCTGAGGCTGCTCTGAACGCAGCCTTGCCTTTTGGTGGATGAACTGCTCCTCCAGCTTGGTGTCAACTACAGACCTGCCTATGGTGCCTTCTGCTTTGGTGGCTCAGTGTGAATGAAGACAGTGCCCTGAGGGATGCCTGTTGTAACTGTCTGAGAGTTGGGCTTTGTGCTGTCATCCAGCTCTTGGAGCCTGGCAGTGCATCTAGTCCTGTGCTTACCTTATAATCCATCTGTCTATCCTCATGTCGCAGCAGTTTGGGGAGACTGTCAGATTTTTAGCTGAAAGGGTGTACACCTGGTTCAGCTTTTTCTTAGATCATTCCTACCCATTTCTTGTGTTTTTCTTCTTTGTTTGTTTTGTATTTACCTGTTGTGTTTATTAAATATGTTTATACTGACCTAATATGTAGACACCTCTGACAGCAGGGCTGTAATTCCAGTTTGCTCCCTCCTGGCTGAAAGGTAGAATTTACAGTGCTCTGTGGACGAGGTCAGTGTTACAGTCTTCATTTTCTGGTTGGAGAGGTGAAGGCACAGCAGTGAAGTGCAGTGCATTGCTCAGTGAGGGCAGTGGTGCAGTGCAGACGTGTCTGTGCCCCGTGCATCCAAAGCACATGCAGCCATGCTCTGCCTCCCGGAGTGTAGGAGTCCTGTGCTATTAGCCTCCTGTGTGATATTATGAAGACTCTGAAATATACCTTTCCATGTGTATTTGTGCAGTTAAAATTGTGGGGGAGAGCAAGTTCTGCTGTTGTACTGAGCTTGTTATCAAAAGCCTAGACTGAATTTGTAAGTCTGGGTAGAAATGCTATCTCTTTTTTCTTGAAAGCTCTGCAAATATGACATAATAAGCAAGCAGCTGTAGACATGGGACCCACAACAGCATTCTCAGTTGTTGTTCAGAGCAGAGATGTATTTTAGGAGCTTGCTGTAGAATGTTATTTGAAATTACACTGCGTGGTTACAATAAAAATGCTGCAAGTCTGTGTGAAAGGAGTCTAAGGAGATCTTTCTCAGCATATCACTGGCAGTTTTTATTTTCCCAGAGGCAGATGATATGTACATCATTACTGGTTTCTTATTTTTATTCCTGGTGAAGAATTCCAGCAGCTGAGATAAGTTTACAGCTTCTTAAAAACTGATAATGAAAGAGCAGTCTCTGTGCTGTAAGGGAGACGTGAGATAAGTACTTTCCATTGCTACAGCGTTCAGAAGATAATACAGGGATAAAAGTTTAAAATGACACTTCAAGAAAATATTCCTCTTTTTCCATCTTGATTAAAACCATTTAATGAAGGTTAACTTCTAAGAATGTGTGAAATGCCATTCACAAGCAAATTGACTCCAGCGTGTTCACTGTGCAACGTTGTTTTGAAGTGCTTTGGGAGTTCTTGTTAAAGTGAAGCAAATTTTGATGGTAATGTAAGCAGAATTGCAGTGCCTGTGACGTGAGAGGACCGCAGCAGGTTCTTACTGAAGGTTTGAGTTTTCAATAGGATATCTGTATGTGTATTCTGGCCACTTCCTCCCTGCTCTCCCCATCCCATACCCCACCCCAGTAAAGTGCTTTTGTTTTGCTCCTCGAGGATCTCATAAAGACGAGTAACCTATTAACAAGCAATTGACATTTGCTTTATCTAAACACTGAAAAATGGTATGTGTATATATAAAATGAGTTTAGAGCAAATTGGGGCAAAGCTGAATTAAATCTTAACTTTACATTTCTTCAGTTTACTGTGGGAGCTTCTTAGCGATGTGTTTAGGATAACAGGTCTGTGGAAATTAGGACTGGCATACTTGAAGGGGGGTGGAGTATCTGATATGCATTACATCTATTTTCATCATCAGGAACTCAGAATGTAACTTAGCTCTTAAGCCCTTTTTGCATGTTTGGGACAGGTGGGCAAATCACTGTGTTGATTTGTAAATCACAAACCTGCTAGTTAGTTCAGCCCATAGCTTGGGCTCGTCAGGGGCTGTGAGATGGTCTGAAAAAGTTACCATGAAATTAACTCATGGGAGTTTATACCGAAAGTACAGTTGTCAGATATGTCCCTTTGTAGAGAGCTGGGAACTGCGGAGTCAAAATGATTGTTGTGTTAGTAAGAGAATCAGGAGAGTTCAGAGCATTTTACTACAGAGGGAGAACTATTTGTTTGTTTATTATGATACAGAAAGATAAAACGTTTTTGCAGTGCAGTGACAAAACTAGGAACAGAAATGCAGTCTTTCTCATCTCTGCCCAGTGTCCCTCTGGGCTGCCTTTCCTTTTCCTGGGGAAAACTGCTTCCAAATGAGAAACTTGTGTTTTCCACCCCTTCAGGTGGATAAAACAGAAGGCGTATCAGGTGCTCATGGCTGTGTTTTCCTTGCTGAACTGATGACGGTGAGGATTTATTCTAGTAATTGAACTCTCTGAAAAGTTAGCTACCTTAAAATCTCAAGATGTGTTGCATTTCTTCCCTGCAATGCCAGCTCCTCCTTCCATCTGCAGTGTTACACTTGCAGAAGGACCAAATTTAATCTTCTAGAGGCAACTTTTCAAGACACAAGTTTGTTTTAAATTTAAAAATCTGGAGTTTTATGTCCTTGAAGGGGAATGTGTCATGTTGAGAATTGTATTCATTTCAAAGTATGATGCATCACTTGTCTCTAGCCCTGAAAGGCACTTTAAAAATATCAAATAACAATTTTAAGTTAGGAAAGCTATTAAAGTTTCTTTTTTTTCTCGAGCCCTATGCAGTTGGGCTTGCAGGAACTGATGATACCTTCTAAACAATATGGCAATTATGTAGAATTTCTTAGAACACTAAACTGCAGACTCTTCTGTGCTGGTACAACTTATGTAGGTTTCTGCTGAAATAAACACTCTCATGTAGAATTTTTCTTCATGTTTAATGCAGACATTTCTTTACATGAAGGCATGGGTTGAGGCTTTCTCAACCCGTTGATGCAGTGCTTCAGTTCAGCTCCATGTTTTCTGATCCTTTCATTGAACCGGGCTGATTGGAGGAGTTCAGCCAGTGGAAAAGGGACGTGTGCTGATTGCTGAGCCTGCTGATGAACCAGTGCTAAACATCTCGTTTTCAGCTCCGTGCTGTGTTGAAGATGTGTAGCAAAGATGGATAGATAATTGAGGAAGTTACTGTAAGTTACAGTAATGCCTGTAATCAGACTTGCTTTGGGAAGTAATTAACAGTTAGGCAGTACTTGTGGAAGACAGCCACAGCTTTGGCTCTGCTCTCCTTCTCTCCTTTCCAAAGAGCAAGGAGCACCAAGGTGTGCGTAGCAACCTCGCCAAATATGTGTTAAATAGCGTGTGAAGAAAAACTGTGTATTTAATTACTACTGAAGAATAATGCTGAGGAGCAGGAAACTGAAGAATGACGAAGACCAAAATTTCTCCTGAGCCCCTGCCCTGATGATGGTTACTCTTGATGATCTTACAGGTCTTTTCCAGGCTAGATGGTTCTGAGTGTTGCTCAGCCCGTGCCCTGGCGGAGGGCTGGTCACAGTTGTGATGGTGGTTCTCCAGCAGAGTTCAGGACACAGATGACCACAGGAGTGCAGAGTGAGGTCGCTGCCCGAGGGGGGGCTTTGCTGTCAGCTGGAATGAGCTGCTGGCACAAATGGACAACGCTTCTCTGTGCTGTGAATCCAGGAGCTCCCTTCAGTGCTCTGTGGCAAGTATCCAGATCAAGTAATGAAAGGGTTTCTACAGGCATGTTCCTACCTGCGCGTGGTGCAGAAGGGCTTGCAACAGAACTTTATTTTCTCCTTGTGTTACATGGCATACACTGATGTGATTCTCTGAAAGGTCTTTTAAAATGGGAAGCTGAAGCTTAATGCAGCCAACTGTTGGATTTTCCATTGAAGGCCGTCAGGAAGTCAGCAGTCTCAGGATGGCAAGGATACCGTTCATTTCTTTTTGCTGCTGTGTTGGTTTTTTTTGTTGTTCTTTAAATAAAGACTCCAGTGTCAGGAATTTCCTGCTGAGTGGCTCTGTTTTATATGTAAGACATTGGATAACGTGTGTGCATGGAGAAATCACGTTCATTGATACTGGCAGGAGAGCAGCGTTTGAGATTGTGTGAACTCTTCTGTGCCTCTGTGCAGTTGCACAGCAGCTGCCACTCTCCCATCCCATCAGAATTCAGAGATAATGCCAGTGCATTGGGCTCCGTATGGGCATGAAAGCAAAGGTATAATGCTTGGCTTCTAAAACAGAAAATGTAAACCATTCTGTGTCTACAGAATTCGGGTTGGTTTTGGTTTAACAGAGCAGGGCAGTGCTACTCTAATGGTACATCTGAGTGTTGACCGGGTGTAAACCAGAGCAATGTTGTGTTAACTTCTGAGCAGGAATCACGTGTGCTTAAAACAGGGGAGGTGTTATCAGTTTTCTAAGACTGGTTTTCTGTTAATCAGCTGTTCTGCAGGCTCTTGCTCCTTATTTGTTTTAAAGTTTCTCTTTCAGATAAGGTGGGTCCTTGTGTTTTGGAGCTAGCCTGGGAGGACTCTGCAAACAGTGTTACTTTAAAGAGAAATTTGAGAAGGTGGGATGGATGACAGAGATTGTCTCAGGCTGTGTTTGAGATGAATGCTTTAAGCCAGTGAGAGCTGGCACGGCTTCAGAAAGAAATCATCTTGCTTTGCCCTTGCCTGTTTGTTCCTCCCCCAGTCTGTCCCCTGCCTTCTATCAGCCCAGGTGTTTGTGCAGTTACATGTGAGCTGGGGAGTTAATCCAATTGAAAACAGGCCAAAAAAAGAAAAAGGAAAAATATTTATTTCAGGTGGTTCCTTAGGCAGGTTTGCCACATCACTGCACAGATAGCAGTACAGGGAAAGCAGTGGCTATAGGTTGCAATGGAGCCAGGTTGAGCCAGGCTGAGATTATCCTTTGTTCACATTGGTGCAAGTTGCCAGGAGGCAAACTATAGCCTTAACATCTTCCATTTCCTAAAGCCTCCCTAACACTTCCATTTGGAGCTTCCTGAGGATCAGAGTGTGAAGCTCATAGCTAGTTTTCTTTGCCTCTGCTTGGCTGGGTGTGATTTTTCTCTGCTCCTGGTTTCATTCAGTGTTCTCTCCAGCTGCAAACCTGGCTGACACGTGCTGTGTAAAATTCCCCATTGTCAGCTGAGAATAATTCTTCCAAATCTACACCTCTTCTGTTTTGTGAAATGTCCTGGCACAAGTCATAAACACTGTAGACTTTATATGCAGGGAAAAGAAAAAACTAAAAAACAGAACTCCTATTTAAGTCTTTACTATTATCCTTCTTCCCAGCTGCTTTTTTATGCCCTCTCTGTTACTAACTGGCCATGCTGTGCAGGTTTTTGGACTATATAGCTTCACCCTCACGTGTTTGAACTCCTTTCAGGCACACAATGTTTTCTGCAGTCATTTCTACTATTTACAGTTTCTTTTTTTCTTGCAGCCTGAGCTTTGCTCCTTTCCTGGAGCCTCTCTCCTATTCTTGTCTGCCAGCTCCGCTCTTCTTTTAAGTTCTTCCTTAAAACTTGCTTCTCCTAGCAACCTCTCTTGTTTTGCCTCACCAGTGCTGTTCAATTTACTCTTCAAGGGGAGAGGGTCTTCCTTTCTTGCTCGGAGACGTTTTGTTTTCTGAATGTAGCCAGCTGTTGTTTATACATGGTCACATCATCCAGGTTGGAGATAAACTCAAGTCTCTAAAAACGTAATATTTACATTTTCTTTCTATGCTTTAACTTTCCCCAAGCATACTCACCAGGTTATCTTTTGGTGGCGTCGTTCATGTAATCCTTGCACAGCATCCTGAATAAACAAGGCAGCAAGCTTTTTTGGACAAGAAGTATTTATTTTGTTCTGTTTTTCTTTTTTGGTTGTGTTGCACTGAGCTGTAAATTTACATGTGACTTTGTAAATACTCCATAGTATCACACAAAGCAGGTTGTTTACTTGGAGTCAGTAACTGTTTGGCTGCAGCTTGGCCTGAGCTCTTTGAAGACTGTATTCTCTAAGGGCAGCATTTTCAAAAGAGCTGAACACTGAATATTCAGCTAGTCTAGATTGCTTTTGGAAATGTTACTGTAAATGGCAATGACTCTGAAGAAAATTATTAATAAAAGCAACGACGTTAATTTTGTGACAACTGGCTTATACATGTGTTGGGGAGTTAGAAGCTTAACGTAGCTTGCAGGCAGTGGGTTCATCCTGTCGATCTTGTGCTGAATTCAGCAGCCCTCTTGCACTAGATTTTGTCCGTAGTTGCCAGGTGTGTAGATTAGGAGAGGGAGACAGCTGGTGTCGGAGTCCTGCTCAGCCCCTGGGTGAGCCAGAAGGCTGCTCTTGTCACCCTTGTAGTTAAAGTTGCAAGATCAGGCAGGCTGGATGCAGTCTGAAATGTCTGTCCGTCTCCTTTTTAATAGATCTGCCTATGTAGGTGGCTGTACAGTGCTGGACTGCCACCACTGGCTTTGTTATAACTATGAATATAGAGGTGTTCTACATCCTGGAAGGGAACTATGGTGATAACATGCTGGTTGATCTGGGGAAGTGATCCAGCAATGCTTTTTGTCCTTAACAGTTATGGAGTTTGAAGTACTGGTTTTATGCAATACAGACATGCAGTTATGTGCAATGAAGAGCAAAACAAACAAAAAAAAACCCACACAAACCCAAACCACAGTCTCATACACAGGTTTTTTTCTCATGCATGTCTTCACATAAGATAGCTTTTTTTTTAAATGAAAATGGCTTTTGTACTTTCCAGTTTAAGTGCTGTCTTTACGTGTATATGCAAGTGCTATGCAAACTTGTTCTTTGCAAAGTTAAGAAACTTTAGAAACTGCCTCCGTAGGATTTCAGCCTCAAGGCAAATCTTTGTGAGAGTTATGAGAAATGAGTTTTCTACAAAAGAATTGGTTTGGGTTATTATTTTCTAATCCTGTTAGTTCAGTGTAGTTGGGAAGAGAAATGTTTTTAGAAAACAATTAGTGCTGTCAGTCAGTTTTAATTAATTGCTAATTAAAACAGTGGAAGTTTGTAAAGCAGCAGAGATTTTGTTGTGATAAGTCACAGTTAGCAATCACTTGCAGAATGAAAATACAGAAGGGCAAGGATATAGGACTGAAAGGTGGAGAACTGGGTTCAGGGCAAGGCAAATGCAGTCACTAATTTTTCACCCTGGTATCACTCCTCTTTGTTGTCCTCCAGCCCTTTTATCTTATCTCCACGTGTTTGTTATCGTAGGTGCTTCTGGGAAGTTCTCTTCTCTTATGGAGCTCATATAAAACATAACATTAAAATTGCAAATGTTAAGTTTCATTTAAAGTTTGAGAAAAATATATTTTTATATTCAGAATGCTTGTTGTTTGCTTGTCAGTTGTCTTTCATATTAAGCTTTGCTTTTTTGTTTGTTTGTTTGCAGCCAGCTGAATCAGACAAGGCATTTAGGCTTAACTCTCCTACATGCCTTTGGAATCTGTTAAGAGTTTTTGTTAGAAGCAGAAAGTGTTTTAGCTTCAGCTGAAAGGAGTGAAGCTCCTATTGGACAGCATAACTTTTGCAGATATCACAGTTCTGCTGAGTGGTTTACAGTCACAATTCCTTGGCAGTGATCTTTCTGTGGTATCATTGATTATGTAGTAAGCCTGTAAACAGTAAGTGCAGACTTGAAGGATACTTAAGAATACTTCAAAAATAAGATGAATACACTCTCCCCCCAGAAAAACCCAAACAAAAGGACCTCACCAACCCATAGCAGTTTCTCCATCCTCTCTGTGCTGCTTGTGTATACCTGTATCTTCCGAACGTGACCCTACATACTACACTTTAACACACTCAAGTGGGCACAGTAAAAAGCCATGAAATCATTTGCGTGCTTCCTTATTGTTGTAGGTTCTGTCACACATTAAAACCAAGACATTTTTAGGAGAGGCAACAACTCAATCTCCTATGTATTCCTGCATCTCTGTACAAACTTGGTCAAGTGGCATTTTTGCTTCCTGATTAATGATACCCAAAACCCAAAGGGGTTTTTATCCATATAAGTACTTCAGAATTGCTGCAATATATAAAATGTAGGCCTGTCTAAAAGACAAATGCATGCCTGTTTTGGTATTTTGGGTTTTAGGTTTCCGGTAGTATTCATTTCATCATGAACTTTTGTTTCCTTTGGTACTGAGAATGAGATCATTATTGCAGTGATTCATTGTGCACTCACATTATCCACAGATTACCAGATTATAAAGGCAGAAGGGGAGCGCTCTGACCGCTCAGCCTGACCTCTTGCATCACGTTGGTCAAAGGATTCCCTTGAATTAAATCTTTTGAAGTTAAGCCTTTAGACTCATCTCTTTTGGTTTGAAAGTTGCCAGAGGTGGCCGGTCAGCTCGCATACCTTGGTGAAGTCAGCTGAAAAATAAGCACCAAAAAAAAAAAAAGCAGCAGAAAGTGGTTGAAGTTTTCTTCTTTCTTTTCAAGTTGGGCACGTTTATAACCCAAGAGCCCTTGTGCTTATATTCTGCTATTTTGCACGTATCTGTCTACAATATCAGTAGCTTTCTGTCTCTTGGAGAGCTTTTCCATGTGCTAGCAGTCTCTGTATGTAAAATTATCGTTGTTTTCTTTCTGCTTCAAAGAAAACATTTATCTTACGATTGTATAAATTTTGGGCACATATTAAGTATTATCTGCAGTTTTCAGCTGTTGTTGTATGTTCTCCTGAACTGTTCCAGCTCTGAAAAGGAGTTTCAAAACAACTGCCTGTTTTTACAACTACTTCCTGCTGATAATTGTGCTCACAATATTCACAGTAAAGGCCAACCCATTGCTACTGCATGACTCAAATTTCCCCTTTGCGTTTGCTTTGCTGTAGCAGCTACACATCTAATCATTGAGAGAGATTGCTGGAGGCTACGTTAAATGAAATCCAGAAATGCCACATTTTTACTGTGACCTTTGCTTACCATTTTAGTGGACACTTGAAGTAGCTTCTCTATGAAGCAAAGCAACTGTATGCTAAAGCATCCATAGTGTGGCTCTGAATTGTTGCCTGAACCCTGCAAGTGAATTTCCCAACTTCTTAGCTTTCCTCTTGTGTCCCTACAGTTGTGTGCACCTTCTCTGTTTCTCCTTACTTACATTAGAGAGTAGGTTTATTTTTCTTACATAAAAACTAAGCACTCGCAGCATCGAGTTTGGCTCTTTCAACGGTTGCAGTTTGGTGAGGGTGAAGAATAAATTATGGTACAGATTTCACAACTTTTAACTGAAATACCTTGGCTAGAAAAGTAGCTTTCTGGCTCCCCTACGATGTGCGTTACCCTTTGGCAGTGATTCAGTCTCAAGTGGCAGTAGGCAGCTTCTGCGACCACTCGCTTTGGCGTTGCAAGAACCCATCAGCTGCTTTTTTTTTCCTTCTATTTATCTTTTTTATATCCCTAAATTGTGACCAAATCTGTCAAGTACAAGTGATAATGTTACTTCTCCCAGTGGTGGAAGTATCTCAGTATCTTTTGGTATCTCAGTGATGGGCAAATGGTAACTGGACACTTCAAGTCAGTAATGCAGTAGGAACACTTTTAGATCTAGAATGTTTCTCAAGTGTAAAATTGCTGTTGTGATTTCTTTTTAGATCTGTTTGAGGAGCTGTCAAGAGCTGTGGTTTCTTGGCAGTTTCATTACTAAACTCCTTCCATTTTCCACTTTCTCACTATTTTGGCCAGAAAGTCACATTTAATTCAGTATTACTTTGTGTAAATTTCAAAGCTATATTTTTTTCTTTACAGACTGTTTGTGTTAGCAATTTTCTTACTGTGTTAAAGATTACTTTAATGCCTTACATATTTTTTTTCTATAATGGATCTGGGATTTTTTCAGAGACTGAGATTTCACCTAATTAAATATCCAGCCATTCTGTGATTTTTCTTTTAATGCTAAAATTCACTTTCACCAAATAATATTAACATAATGTATTGAATTTTGTGGTAAATCTGGAGTACTAAATTCATGTAATTTAAAATGCAGACTAAGCATAGAAATGCTCAAGGATAAAACTCCTTAGCGAACAAATGCCTATGTATAGAGTGATTACATTATCTGAATTATTTTTCTTCCACTGCTGATGATATTTAGGAGAAACTTATACAATGGCATACTCTAAAAACATCACACACTTGCATTACTGATAATTGCGTTACTGCGGTGTACCGAACTGTACTGATGTCCCAGTGTTTCTTAATACTGAATTTCTTAATGCATTGCTCCATAGAAAATTTCTGCCTACGTGTTTTCTTTGCCTGCCTCCCTCCTTAGGCTTCTTTGATGCCGCGTTTAATGGTAAATCCGGAACTCCTTTATGACAGGTGAGGCAGCCCTGGCTGGCTGATAGCTGGAGCACGTGAGCAGTACTTTGGTCTCAGCGAGAGGGCCACCTTTGCACTTTAAGCTTAATGTTTGTTTGGCCTTCTTTTTAGGATTGAAGACAACATGTTTAAAAACATGCTTACTTTCAGTAAAATCTGATGGAAACTTCAGGTAGTTCTGGCTCCTTTGAACTATTGTAAGTCCCAGGTGTGCCCATAAGGAGCAGCGGTTGGTGACTTGATCCCATAGTTGACTGCTGGGTAATGATGAATTTGAAAGTAGAATCATAGAATTGTTTGAGTTGGAAAGGTCCTTTAAAAGTCATGTGCTCCAATTCCCCCTGCAATAAACAGGGACACCCACAGCTCCATCGGGTGCTTAGAGCCCCATCCAGCCAGGCCTTGAATGCCTCCAAGGACAGGGCACCCACCACCTCTCTGGGTAACCTGTGCCAATGCCTCAACAACCTTATTGTAAAAAGCCAAACAACCAAAAAAAAAGCCCCAAAAACTTGTTCCTCATATCCAGCTTAAATCTCCCTCTTTTGGTTTGAAATGATTTCCTCTTGACCTATTACAACAGACTCTACTAAGGAGTCTGACCCCTCCTTTCCTACAGCCCTCTTTCAGATACTGACAGGCCGCTCTCGGGTCACCTCAGAGCCTTCTTTTCTCCATGCTGAACAGCCCCAGCTCTCTCAGCCTGTCCTATAGAGGAGCTGTTCCATCTCTTGGAGCATTTTTGTGGCCCAGCTCTGGATGCACTCCAACAGGTCCACATCTCTCCCGTACTGAGGACTCCACATTTGGATGTAGTTCTCCAGATGAGGTCTCGCCAGCTCAGAGCAGAGGTGCAGGATCACCTCTCCCTGACCTGCTGACCACACTTCTTTTGATGCAGCCCAGGATATGTTTGGCTTTCTGGCTGTGAGGACACATTGCTGGCTCCGTTCCATCTTGCTGTCCCCCATCTTGTATTGCTAGTAGGGGTTGCTGTGACCCAAGGTGCAAGGCCTTGCACTGGGCTATGTTGAACCTCGTGAGAAAATCCTGAACTTGTAAGCTAGCATAGGAAAATGAGTTGATGTTTTACATTCCTAAAATGCTTTCACACTTTACTTATCTCTTTACAATGTCGTTATTTGTTGTTACTGTTCTCTCCCTAGGCTGCAAGATACGGTGAGTAGTTGTACATTGCACACGGTGTTGTCTTTTTCTGTCAGACCGCCACTTCAGCGACTGCAGCAGCAAGTGCTGGAGGAGTTTCTGGGGTGCAGAAGTGTTGCATCCCGATACCTCACCTGTATTTGTGTTCTGCTGTGGTTTAACTTGGGCTTGTTCCTTCTTTTTTTTTTTTTTTTTTTTTTTTTTTGTCTTGCTAATGAAATTTAGAAACAGTCGCTTTCAGCAAGCATTTACATTCCTTGACTTCTTCACAGACATGCTACTGGACCTCAGTGATCTTCTTCAGGTATTGTATCTATTTTCTATGGGAAGATTGTCTTGATAAAGGTTACTTTCATGCAAAGTGCTGTCAGCTTGGGCTATTTGCGATGCTTAAATTTCTCCATAAGATTTCTGAATTGGAAAATCACTGGGTTTGTAATTCAGTAATTGCTCAGTGAAATTAAATATCAAATATCTTTTGCTTTTAACGTTGCAAGTAATGTATCGAGAGTTAATATGATGCTTTGTTCAGGATTCAGAGTCATTGCAGTGGCACAAGGTCAGTTGTTACACGTTTTTAACATAATAGTAGCAGACAAAACTCTTTGTAGGTAATATGGTGTAAATGGATTAGTGTATGCCAGGGATGTGTTTTATGAACTGTATTTTGAACAAAATATGTATTTGCTCTTTGTGTGGAAATAGAAAGCTGTGCTGCCATACGCTGCCTTACTCGCATTCTCCACGTTCGAACTGTTTTACATACAATGTGAGTAGGTTAGTTACATCTATTTTTGTCCTCCCAGCTGTCTTGGTAAATGGCATCCCTCTGAAGACTATTTATTGCTTAAAGCAATCTACTGGAATTACAATAATCAAATGAATCTTTAATTCTTAAATTTACTAATGTCGTTGTTGATTTTTTTTTGCAAGATCTTATTGAATTATTTTGATTGCTTATAAGTAAATACTGCATATGTAGATTGAGGGGTTTATTTCCTATTAAACACAAGTGATTTTACATATTGGTTGCTATGAAATAGAATGATTGCAGTAATATGGAGAATATCTATCAAATGTGAAGAAGAGGCATTGAATCTGGAAAAAGAAAAAGATGTCCTGTTGGTAGGGACAAAGATTGAATAGTTTGGTTTTGTTCCTTCTGTACATTCCAGACTGAAAAGGTGTCGAGATGGGGCACGTATGATCCAAAAGGTTAAAGGGGGGTAGCTGAAGAGATGGGAGAGCCAGAAATAGATCAGTGGTATGGAAATAGCCCTGGAAAGGAGAAGATGCAGTGTTTCACTGTCATGAACTTTATTTACGTATTTAACTGTGTGAGGATTTCTGATAGCCTCCAATTTCTGGTCTCTTAAAGATGAATCTGAGCTAACAGAAACCTTAGATGTCCTTGTTAACTGTAGTTAGCCAGAAAGCTGTGCTGAAGAAGCCAGAAATGAGCTTTTCAGACTTCCTCCATATTTCTCCTGTCAATCCCAGTTTGTTTTATTAAACAACACCAAAAAAGTAAAAAGAAACCAACCACCTCCCATTTTCTATTTTAAGTCAACAATATATACATGCTTAAAATAAAATTACCCATAATAAAAGTTCCGTAGGTAATTCTTAGTTTTCTTTCCTCTAAAATTAGTGACAGAACATTTACTGCCCAAACAAAAAAACTTCCCTGCATTGTGCTTTGGATCAGTCTTTGCTTGCAGGTGATATGAAAAGTAAAAGCAATTGGTTTATTGGTACTATTACCTTGAATTGAATTTTTCATTCAAGGACAGCTCTGCTATTGTGAAGTTGGGATGTGAACATCATTAGAGAGAAAGGAAGGCTGTTAGCAGAAGTGATATTGCTACCTTTCCAAAATATTTAACGTGTTTGGAGTTACCTGCACAACATTTGTACTGCCAGTCCACATAACCATTTTTTTTTCTGGTGAAATAAGAAAGGTAGCAAATTTATGTCAGGAAAAATAAGTCTGAAAAATGAGTACCAGACCTTCATGAACTCTTGTGCAGATGCTAACAGCCAAGTTTGACTTTTTTTCTGTTGAGTGTTCTACTCAATACAGCTCTGTTGCTGCAGGAGGTGAACTGATGTATGAGGTTGTTAATTGTGTGACCGTAGGAATTTTTTGGAACAGAATAGTTTGGTTGGAAGGCACCTTCAGAAATCATCTAGTCCTACTGCCAACGTTTCTTTTGAAGAAAATTAACAAAGCATCCTTCTGGAGGCTACCGAGTAAGTGCAGAACACCTTGAGATAGATTTTGATGTGTTTGAGTGGTGATGGAAGGAAGCACAACTACATTTTGTGCACTGCTTCATCTAAGAGCAAAACAAAGTAAATCTATCAGCAAAAAGCTTAAATGAATACCTGGGGGGGGGGGGGGGGGGGGGGGGAACATCTGCTGCTTCCTCATACCACCTTGCAGCTGGGCATTATATTTGCTGTGCTATTCTGCATCTGTGACCTTCAGTATCTGCTGGGAGAGCTGAGACCTCACAACTGGTAGCCGGTAGCTCCCAACATAAGCAAGCTGGGTAGCTGAAAGTGAGAGTCTGTTTAAAATGCCTTTTCAGTTTTTCTCCCATACTGATGGCTGAGATGGGGGAGTTTGGCTTATTCTACTAGAGAACTATTCCGTTTCATAACAACTTCAGAAACTTCAAAATTGCTGTCAGAATGAAATAAAATGCCTTTTTTTTTTTCCATTGGAAAGGCCAGCTTTTTGTATTTTGCCTTCCATTTTATCTCTAGATGAAACATGTCCTATGTGTTAGAAACCTCCCATTGAAAGTGTCAGATTCAGCGTGCCTCTGGTACACTCAGACTTAAAAGCACTAGCTAAAACGAACTGAAAATGTGCAGAGCAGCTCTGCATGCCCCCTGTGCAGAGCAGAAAGGCATGCTGCATGTTGATTGTGTTGGATGGATGATCAGTCACCAGTCTCTGACAGGAAAGTACTTGTTTATATTTTCAGATATTGCATTTTACTTGCAAATACAGTCTTCAGAGTGGTCTATAATCAGGCCCTTTGTTTGCTTTTTTGTTATTCCAATTGAAGTGACAGGACTTGCTTGTTGAGGAGAGCTGAGAAGCTTGTCTAGCCTTGGCCCAACTTTTGAACAGTTTGGGTTTGCTCATCTGTTTCAGAGCATTCATTCTGTTCACCTGGAGAACTGTTTGGCTCACGTTTGAATGCTGCCTTTCCAATCCTGTGAGACTCCACATTCTTTTTTAGCCTCTTGTAATCTCCAGTGTCATCGTCTTTGCAATGCAGTCATAAAAGACTTCAGGAAGAGATGTTGGCACTGCTTTGATCTTCAGTTTCAGCCTTGTCAAGTATCATTTTAGTGTGCTGTATGGTGTGCCCTGCTGTTAAATAAGACTAATGCTGCCTGAAGAGATGTTAGAGTCAGGCCCCATAGAGCAGCGCACGGCAGGAGGATTAGCAGCAACCAGCATAATAAATGAACATGAGACATTCTGCCTTGATATCGAGAAAAGGTTTTTCACTATGAGGACAGTCAAGCATTGGAACAGGTTGCCCAGAGGAGTTTTGAAGTCCCATCCTTTGGGGTTCTCCAGACCCTGTGCCACTTGGTCTGTTCTGGCACTGACCCTGCTCTAAGCAGAAGTTGGATTGGAGATGTCCTGAGATCCAACCAGAGCTATGCCACGATTCACAATGAGGGAAGAAGGTGTACAAGAAGAGAAAACCAGTATGTGCTACTTGTTTGTCTGGTCCTTTGGTCTGTCTTCCACTTCAAAACATAACTCTTATTCTCTTTGATTTCTTTCTGTTCAGTTTGTGCAGTCAAGTAACATTGCTTTGTTGTCCAGAAGGATCGTTATTCTAAGTTATTTTGGGAAGCTTGTAGATGTATTTATTTTTATTATCATTACTATTTATTTTATTTTTAAGGCAGCATTGGGCCTTGCTGATTTTTCTGTGTTTGTTACAAATTCCTTCCTTACTTTGTTGCATAGATGGCATGATTCTGATTTATTGTACAGCTGTGTTGTTGGAGGAAGAATGCTAGGACTAGGATGTGATTAGTGAAAAGTAGGCTCTCTCTATGGGCTCCCTAGAATAAGGGCAGAGCTTTAAAATGTAGCATAAAGCTGCTGCTTAATTTTGATTTGTCTTTTTTTCAGCTGCACTCTGACAAGCTGAGTTGTGTGAACATTTGCGGTTTCTTGTATTGTTCCTGTTTTGAGGTTAAATGTGATGTTCTGGTTCTGATATGGACCCCAAAAATAAGACATTTCAGGAGAAGGGTGAAAGAATATATATATATAGTTCTTAGACAGTACTTACTTGCTTCAGTTTTTAATACCCTTTGTTCCTTTAAAGATATTAACATGTTGACTGCATTGCCTTTATTGCCCCCTTGCAAATTGCTATGTTGATTGAGTTAATTTAAACAACCTGGTTGGGACCTTCAGGCATTACTATAGTAGAAATGTTAATAATGAATCAAATAACCACAGGTGCCTCTTCCCCCAGCAACAGACACTCTCCTTAAAAACTCATTTGCTTTTCATGCTTGCTTAATTATTTAGGCAAGCAGCCATGGTTGTTTCACAGTGTGAATTCTCATTGAATTCCAACTGCCCGGTCTTCGTCTTTCTGAATGATAGAAGAACTTACCATCATCACCAGTTGTAATATTTTTCCACGGTGCTGTGCCATGGTCATGAAAAGCCTTTTTAGAAATCGCTCGTAGTGAAAGGGTATTGATTTATTAATTTAGAAACATGAATGAAGATTTTTTTGCTTGACTGTGATTACAGTTTTATTGATTGCTACTGTCCAGAATTGAATGCATCTGGTACCTGTATGAATGGGGGATTCCATCTTTCCCAAAGAGAGTTTAAAATTCTGGAATGTGTTAGGCTGATGAACAGCTGAATCCCCGTGGTACTGGTATGGAAGTATTTGTTATTTGTAGAAGTGGAAGTATATTGGTATTTGTGAACATGTCAGGCGTGATCTGAAATCAAGAGGAAATTATGAAAGGATGAGAGTCCCTATGGAAGTGTCCCTTTGAAATCAGCATCTGATGACTGACAGATGTGAAATGAAAAGACACTGTCTCTGAAAAATACTGTGAAGGGCAAAGAGTATAATAAGTAGGAGGATTTTTCTATAAAGATCTAAGTGAATAATTGGAAACCATTCCCTCTCCAAGTGCCACTTTTAGCTAATACAGAGTGTTCTGTAACAAGAGCAGAAATGATTGGTAAAAGACAACATCTTGTAGAATCTTAATTTCTCCTGTAAAAACTTAAGGTTAGAAGTAGGTTGCTTTGCAGTTCCTGGGTGAGTGTGTACTTTTTGTCTGAAAAAATATCTTGCTGTTCAAAAAAAAAAACCAAAAGGACAAAACCCAGGATGCATAGTGACAGATCCATATGCTTGCGAGTGCATTCCATTAAATGTGAGCTGAATGTAAAATAGTGTAGTAAAATATGAGGATATGCAGATATTTTAGAATACCCACTATAGAAGAGGTTGATGCTCCTTTCTGTTGTATTAAGTGTTGCTGCTCTAACCTCATGCTTGCATCTAAATTAGGGAATTTTAATATCTGATCAAATTATGAGAACAGTAGAGATCACAAGTCTTTGGAAAGTCAATAAAACAATTGCTACGCCTTGACTGAAGAGAGTTTGGGAAAATATAGGCTTTCATTTTGATTCTCATAAATTTAAGAAGTGGGGAAAAGAGACCAAAGTTAATGTGGTAAGCTTCAAAGCTGTGCTGTTTGAGTCTAAGCCAGACACATCGTTCTGGAAGGGCATTTTTGTTTATTCAACATTCGAAGAACTCATAAAATTAGGCTTTATGAATGCAAATGTCATATGGTTCTAAATTTGGAACATGAAACTTCTGATGGATTGGAGTAGATGATTTTTTATTATAAGTTCTTAATGACGAAAACTAGGCATTCAAGTAGCCCTCTAAATTAATCCCCTTAATTTTCAAAGCTTAGTGATGTGCAAAAAATGTACAAAAGATGAATAAAGATAGGTTCTTTCTGTGTGCCTACTATATATCTGTAACTTTTCCATCTATCACAGGAGGGGTGTGTGTGTGTGTGTGTGTGTGTGTGTGTGTGTAATGGTTCAAATAAGTGACAGTGGTATTAAATGTTATTGTGAGGGTCTTCTGCTAACACTGGAAATGAAGTGCCTTACTGAGCAAGTCATTATGATTTCGGGATGAGCTTCAGGCGGTATTGAATACCCTGCTTTGACTATTTAAGTTCCAAGGATGATTACTGCTTTGTTTTATGGGGCTTGAAGTACTTCTTGAACTGATTTGCCAGGAAAACTGGAACCAGTTGAGTATTCCTGATTCTTTCTGTGCCTTTACACTGACACTAAAGAAGTGTGAGCTTTGATACAGAGCACGTAATGCAGTGAGTATCATACCTTCTTTCTGAACTGGTAGCATCCAGATACTGCAAAGTGCTCTTGTGATCAAAGGAAATACCCTGATGTACCATTTCAATTTGAATTTATTATTTTGTGTAAATACACTGCCTACATCTTCAGTCGGGTCATAAAACACTGCCAACGCGAGTGAGGTGGAAAAGCAGGTTGGGTTTGAGTGTATTGCTTCTCAGAGCATGGATCTGGAAACCTTTAGGTAGGGCGAGGATGGGAATTTTAAAGTAAAAAAGTCACGGCACTTTTATAATGCATTTTTCTTTGCTTTAGCTTTAATTCAGCACTTATTTTGCTAGAATATAGCTTTTTTTTTTTTAAAAAAAAAAAAAAAACCCTGCCTTCTTATGTCTCTTTGTATTTATTTGTTCTTTGATGATTGCACTTCTGGAAAGCTTCCTTGGGAGGAGTTTTGTATAATGACGTGGTTAGATGGGGATACGCATGAAGAATTTTGGATATCCTGGCAGAAAATCCAGAGGGAAAAATACTTGACTGAATCTGAGGCTTTCTCTAGACTAAATTGAAGGAACTAGATGAGTTTGTGACGCTCTGATGGAAACACTGCATGTACTTGGCTCCACTGAAGTAACTGTATTGATTTGTGCAGTGAAATCATCCTTGCAGAGCAAGATCTAAGCGATGAGGTTCAAGATTTATAGTAACTCGGTCAGCCAACTTAGAAGGCTGAAGCTACAGCCAAAACCCCACTCTTTATGTTAATATTTTTTGGACAGAAGGTCAAAACAGTCCATTCCAAAGTTGCAGTGAACGTAGAGCATTGAAAGCCAGCTGAAACACTGCAGCTATTTTGCTTTAGTAATGTCTCTGTGGCTCATGGAAAGTCACGTGCTCCCAAGCTCCTGTATGAATTGCCAGATTCAGTAGATGCTTATTTTTCTCTGCTGAATTTGATGACTTATTTCCTAAGTGCACTTCTTATTCAGAGGTTATATTTTGTTTGCTTCCTTGCCATAGAATAGTATTGCTATGTCATCTGGCAAAAGGATGGGAGTATTTCAGACTGCACTTCTGTTTGGGATGGGCCAGTCTAACCATCAGTCGCACAAAACATGGAATGTAACCAGTGATCTCCACTAAATATGGACTAAATTAATGCCATATCACGTATGCTAATTGGATTGAGCATTTACTTTCAAGATATGTGATAATTCTGAGGATTTATTTGAAATCTTCCCTTTTTACATTCAAATTCACACGCCAAAAGAATTCATGCTAAGGTAGTTTTTGCATGAAGAAGAGCAAGGCTAGGTGAAAGCGTGCCAGTATTTTGTTTGCTCTGTCACTGGCTTGGTGAAGCATCTATATGCGTGAGGGGAAAGCTGCTTTTAAACTGGTAAAGTTCTTTTCTTAAACTGAAGGGCAGTTCTTAGTAACAGGTTATGTATTTTCATGGACAGCACCGTTGTGTCATTGGCTGCTCGGTGAACATGTTCATCATCATGGCACAGGAAAGACAGAGGCAGTTCTGTTGCATGAAAGCAATAGAGCACACGCTATCAGGAGGAAAAAAATAATAAAACCTCCACCTTTTTGTTTGTCCGGGAGGAGAATAGATTTTTTTTATACTGACTTCAACCTTTTTGGGTGCCTTGGGAAGCAAGGTGAGCATGGAGCTTCGTGGGAATGTTTGGAGCTAATTGGGAATTGAAGAATATCCTGCCTTTCTTGTTGACCACAAAACACATCTTAAGATAGTGAAATAAAACTTCCTCAGTCTTTACAAACACAGCTGTAATTGCCTATGCCATAAATTGCAAATCAGAGTAAGAGCAGCTCCTCCCATCACTTTACATCGTCCGAGTTAAGCAGTTGAGGTGGAGAGCAGAGTGGTGGTGTGGAAAGTGGGGCTCCGCTGGGCTCCTTTAGGTTTGCTGTGCTTTAGAGTTGCTTTTAATTTTTCAGGTTTGTTTGTTATTTTTTTTATTTTTATTTTTTTTGTAAATGATGAGTGAGTGATGTGGGTCAGTGTGCAAACTGGTCAGAACCAACACATAACCTAGGGACATGTAGCACTGCTCCTTTCCTTGGTGGAAAAGTTTGGTTTGCACCTGTGCAGCACTTAACATGATTGTACAGAGCTGAGATTTGCACTGACTTGTGATTATTTGCTGAGGATTTGCTATATCACGAGATAAATGATGCTGTAAAGTCTACTTACTGCTTCAAGATGATAGGTGACAACTGAGAAGCTGTCCGAGTACTACAGAACACCACTGAGTCCACTGAGGAGCATAATGGACAGTTCTTTGTAGGTTTCTTTCACTATCAACTCATGCTTTGATTTCCATCACTTGTGCAGCTTTTGACGAGCACCAGGTTTGCTCTGTACCTATGAATATTTCTTGCATTACTTTAATTGAAATTTTTAAAGCAAGTTGTTTAAGATTTCAAAAGGGTTGTTTTTTTTTTCCTTTACAATTAAGAGGTGTGTTGAAAACATCTGTGGTTTAAGATTTAAATAATGATTTTTGTCTTTTACCAGGTGAATGTCTATGTGCTGGGAAAAACTTTCCTTCTGTTGGCAAGAGAACTCTGCATAAATGCTCCAGCCATAGGTACTTCTTTATTTTGACTTTTGGGTATATTTTTGTATGATTTCTTTTGAAGAATCTGTTATGTATGTGTCTGTAGTACTGATCTACTGAAGCGGTAACTTAAAATGAAGCTGGAATCAATCCAGCAATACTGGCCTGATTTCCTTTAGGTAGGGCCTTAGAAGTGGTAGATGCTGTCGTCTTCTACAATTTTGATGCTTTTTCTGCAAGTAGCTTAGGCTATATTAAGACAATAGATTGATGATACATGGCAAATGTGTGCTTATCTGCAAGCTTGCATTGGCCTGTAAAACTTCAGCTCCACAAGAACGTCTTGTAAGCATTTGCTAAACAGACTATCAGTCCTCACTGTAGTTGCAGTGTTCAGTGCTTGAAATACAGGGTGCAGCATTTTCAAAGTATGCAGCTTTTTCCCAAGTATTTGAATAGGTTTTTAATTAGTAAGTCAGTGTTCAAATCATAGCACACAGCGTTATGTGTCAGAAGGGTGAAAGGCTCTTGTCTAGGTTGTAGCTTTTGAGCCAAGGGAATTCATGCCAATTCTTGCTATAAAAAAGTTTTGAGAGCGGTCTTGTGACTGTTGCCCACCTCTGTGCAGAATTCTTTTCCCTGTATCTTAACCCACCATCACTCCCACTCTCCTTGATCTGTACCGAGAGAATCAGATGCCTTTGTGCCCAAGAACACATGCACCCTCCTTCAGATGTACTCAGCTGGTCACATAACTGTGGTCCTGCTCTTTCAGTTTGCAGCAAGAGAAGCAGCAGCTCCCATACTGAGCATCATCATAACGGTATCCAGAAAGCAGTATGTAGGCAGGACACAGCTATCTCCCATTGTTGCAGTGAGTAGGGTTAGCTGGTAAATCAGTGAGCACAGCCTGATGTCCTGTACAGACATCTTGTTTCCAATAATTCAGTTCCCTTACTTCTTTTCCTGTTGTTTTTTTTTTGTTGTTTTTTTTTTTTCTGAGAGAAGAGGCAAAATTTTATTACAGTTTAGTTTCAAGGTAAAAAAATAATGCAGCTCAGGTAAAAAACAAACAAAAGAACTTGAAGGTAGAGGTACCTGTTATATGTGCTAAAAAAAATGGTAAATTGGATCATTCTATGATTACAGTGTTTTTCTGAAGAACAGTAAGAACTTCCCATTGGTTCAGCTGTAATGGTGGTCAGATGCTTGAGGAATACACCTATCTTAGTCAGTCTCTGAGAAAACTGAAGGATGCTAGCTATAAAAATGACTGATAGCCCCAAAACTACACAGGGAGAAAAAAGGCCTGGCAGCTTTTCCTTATGGTGGCTTCCCTCAGTAATTTTGAGTGACCATACTGTAAATCTGTCTGCTCCTAAAGGCAAGATGTGATGTATATTTAAGTAGTGGCTGTCAGTATTACAGCTTGTGACTGCACGAGGCTTTATCTGTCTGTCCTGACAGTGGCTGCTCAAGTCTGGTGCATTCTGACAGTGCAGGTGTTACTGCTGCTGGTTGCTGGGCAGGGTGGAGGTTAACACAGATGATGCCCAAAAGCAGAATGCAAACAGACACAAGGTTTCAGCAGTGCTGGTTATGCTCAGGTTTTTTCTGTTCAGCTTAGGTGACCCACAGCCGACCTCTGAGCTTCCTTCCTCCTGTCCTTCTTGGTGAAGGACAACGAGGGCTGTCTGATGGATGGGCTCTGCAGGTGGGGGAGCCTTTCTCTGTGTGGCGCTGCTCACACCTTGCAGAGGACAGGCAGCCAGTGGTGTTACCGCCCCTTAACTACACTGTAGCTGAATTAACAGACAAGCCATAACATCAGTAAGGGGCAATACGCAGGATTTAGGGCAAGTAGAAATGTTTTATATTTCACCGATTCGTAAACTGCTCTAGTTTAGAACATTCTGTTTGAGTCAGCTGCAGTCTGCAAGTTAGTTATCTATATACAAAATAAATGCACTGTATGTGCAAAATTTAACATTTTTCTGCTCACTGCAGTCTTAATTAAGTCAAATAGCTTATGAATAAATAAAATAAGATTAAATTCAAGAGCATTCCTTCACTTATTGGGTATAGCCTGATGTAGCAGATAGGTAAGTAGCGTAACATTCCACACTGCCGTACAGTTCTGTAGTAAAATTGAAGAATCCCTTAATGTGCAGCGTTGCAGTACTGGAATACAATCAAGGTGAAATGCATCATGCATAGAAAATGAGCTCAGGGATTTGTCCTCCTTGTACCCCAGTCCCGTTGGTGCTGTCCGAGGAGCACTGGAACTGGAAGGTCACTTTCCCGCACTGCACTTCAGTCATTCCCTCCTGCCCGAAGTAACTGAGCTCATTGCCGTCCAGAATGGCACTTACATTGTAAAACGTGTCCTGCTCAACCTGCACCGGGTGCTCAAACCACACCGAGAAGGTATTGCTGGAGCCGTCGGAGGTAAACTTTGTCAGATTCTGAGCAAGGACAACTCCTAAGCGCTTCAGTTCAATTTTGACGCTGTATTCAGCTTTGCCACAACTCGACCCATACAATCCCAGTCCCGCTATAAATATCCGTTTGTCTACAGCAAACTGAATACTGTCGCACCGTCCCCGGTACCTCCACTGGTTACTGCGGTACGCGGATGACTGAAAGCGATGGCAGCGCTGCGGCACCAGTCCTTTCCTTTTTGTCAGCGGAAACTCGAGTTTGGGTTTGTTGGCGGCCGTGTACCACAGGAATATGTTGTGCGTCTCCTCCAGCGTGAGGATGTCAGACTGGGCCGCCCCGTTGGCGAACTCTTCCAAAGTCATCGTGGGGATCCGCACCAAGTACAGCGCTTTCCCCAACACGTTCCTCTTGTTGCGCGGCGTCACCGGCAGCCCCTGCCTCTTGCACTCCGCCTCCGCCCAGTTGAGAACGGCCTCGAACACCACCACCTCCTTGGTGTTGAGGGCCTCCCGCGTCACGATGATCTCCAGCGTCTGCAGGTCGATCTCACAGAACCCTTCCGACTTGAGCGCCATCTCGGCCTGAGCGTCGATCACCTCCCAGCAGCGCTGCGTCAGCTCTGGCTCCTCGAAGAGCCGGCTCTGGGACAGCAGGACGCACGCGTTCTTCGCTTCCAAGCTCGTCTCCAGAAAGTTGACGCACGCCTTTGCCAGGGCCGGCACGATGTACTTCTTGGCAGCGTAGAGCGTCGCCAGCACCGTGTCGGCTTCCAGGTCTATCTCATCGCTGTACATGTATCTAGGTGAGAAAAGAAGTTTCTTAAGGGAAAGCGTACAGGCACAGCCCGGGGAAAGCTCATCTCTAGTCATCGTTGCTGGCTGTTAGTCAGACGTTCAGCATCTGACAGCTCATGAAGCATTAATACGTGCGTGTTGCACGACGCCGAGCGGGAGCTGCATATTCTATAAGCCACTTTGATTCCGTCCACGTAATTAGCAGACTCGGAGCGGCCACTTACTTTAATAGGATTAGAAAGGCTGCGGGTTCCACATCTGGGATATGGATTTCGGATTTGACCTCGGCGAGATCGCCGTAAAACATAGCGTAGAAGACGGAGCTGCCCACCGCCAGCACGTACTGCAAAACACAGACAGCACCTCAGCACCGCGCCGCTCCCTCCGACCGCCCCGCGCACGCAGCGCTGCTGGGGCGAGGAGAACCGAGCCGAAGGAGCCGCGTGCGCGCAGCGAGCCGCGCTCCGCACCAACCTTATGGGCAGGAACTTTCTTGGACGCCCCCGGCGGGCCCACGATGAAGTGGACGTCAGCCATGAGCTCGTTATTGAACATCAGCGCGTTCCTGCGGACGAGGGCAGGGAGAGGCCGGTTAGCGGCGGGCGGCCCGGACCCACGCCACCCACCCGACCCGGAGGAGGGGGGAGGAGGGGGGGGGGGGGCGGCCTCACCTCTCGCGCAGCGTGGGGTGGCACGACTGCCAGCTGGCGCTCTCCAAGTTGTTGTTGTTGAGGTTCTGGAGCTGGGGCGGCGGGGGCGGCTGCGCGCTCTGCTGCAGCTGCAGCGCGGGCTTCTTGCTGCCGGCGGCGGCGGCGGCGGCGTTGCTGTTGGCGATATTGGTGTTGGCAGGGTAAAGTTCTGCGGCCATCTTCTTCTTCAGGGCCAGGGGCACTGCCTCAGAGCATCCTGGCGCCCTGCCGTTTGACCTGACGCTCTTTTTGGACTTCTTTAAGGTCTCTGGAAGCAGAAGAAAAAAAGTCAAACACTTCATGATCCTGCCATGGAGGCACCCGTGGGGCAGCGGCATCGGCGACAGGGAGCGCCGGCTCCCGAACCAGGTCCCGCGGCGTGGCTGGGCGCTCGGTGCTCACCTCGCAGCGGGCGGCGCGCCCGGGCGGCTCCGGCCCCCGAGGAGGAGGAAGAGAAGCAAAACCAGCCAAGGAAAAAAAAAAAAAAAAAAG
>JAPSGF010000001.1:49947444-50072011 GCA_035772895.1 Perdix hodgsoniae | reverse complement strand
GCTGCCAGCTGGCATTGCGCACAGTGCTGCAGCAATAGCAAAGTTGCACGTCCACTGAGTTTGAGTATTGCTTCTGGAAGCGTTCTGCATTTTGGAGTTGGTCGGTTTTGTTTACTAGCATGAAAAATTCACGCTTTTCCTAAAGCTGTGATTGTGCCAATACTCGTTTTTTACTTGAAAGCACTTGGAAGTGGGTTTCCTTAAGCTGTTCTCCCAGACAATTCACTTGCAGCGGGCACTTTAACGTGGGCAGGGATCTGCTGGCACTTGGCATCCTAAAGAATCACAGGGATCCATCAATCATTCCTAAACCTTTGGTTTTTATGGCCGTGGTCAGGAAGTTACTGCTTTTAAGGTTAAAATCTTAAGGTTTGGCTTAAAATCTGAAGGTTTCAGGGAGATGTGTTTGGAAGTCATTGCTCGATCCACGCAATGCTTTCATGTAAATGCCTTTGTGTAGCCGTGTACTGCTGGTGTGGGTAATTAGGGATAGCAACAGGGCATCCTTGTCAGAGCTTGGTGCTACATGGAAGCGCTCTGATTAGTTGTAAATCTGTGCGGCTGCTGCAGCTTTCAGCTGAATTTTCATCTTTATCAGTGTAAGTGCCCACACAGGAGATCAGCTAAGGAAATTGAGTCGGGGCTAATAGTTAACAATTTACCTTACATCATGGATTTTCGGTCAAGTGATAAAAGGCAGGCAGGAAATGAGTGGCTGATACCTGAAATCAGAGTAAACATGTGTTACGTGCGGCTTTTACAAGATTGTTTGATAAATTATAAATTGGGTTAGGCAGAGCACAATCTGCACTGACAGATTTCGGTGGGTCTGAACCTGATAACACCAACACTTGAAATGAGTTTATACACCAGGAGACACATCCTGGGCTGATGTAAATCGTCGTAGGCTGTTGACGTTAATTGGGTTCCAGCAATTTGTGCCTGGATACAGCTTTGAACCCTGGAAAGCTCTAAGGACAACATGCTTTTAAAGCCTCTTGTCTGTAAACGAGGAAGGATTTTGTTTTAGCTATGCCTGTATTGAAAAGGTGATCCTAAAGTTTCATCTGTGCTGCTCTCTGCTTGTTCCCTGAGACGTGAAGCAAGCCGACCATGACGGCCTTGCAGTTCTGTGTGCCATAAATCAAGGTTTGGGATTAGGAATAATTGTGTTACTTTCTTTTGCAGATCCGTGTTTATATATTCCTCGTTTTGCCCATATGCTGGAATTTGGGGATAAGAACCATGAAGTGTCCATGACGGCTCTCAGGCTACTGCAGAGAATGAAGCGAGACTGGATGCACACTGGCCGCCGGCCGTCTGGGCTCTGCGGGGCAGGTGTGTGAGATGTGGGGTGTGAGATACGTCCGATGTGTGAGATGTGGGGTGTCAGATACAGGGTGCCAGGTATGTGAGATGTGAGGTGCATTGCTGCACCTGAAGCAGGTTGTGCAAGAAGGTCTGGGAACTGGGAATATCTGTGGACTTTCCCATTTCCTAGGAACTCAAATTTCAGTTCTGCTCCTACATTCCTTGCTCGGATCCTTTACCTCTTACATCTAGGGTTTTAACCTTTCTGGGGCTCTTCTTACTCACATTCTGCAAGCTGTAGCTTTCTGTCAGCTAAAATTGCACCGTTAGTGCAAGCACTTGGATGCGTGTCTTTACACTGATTCTTATGCAAGAAATGCCCTCTCTGACCTAATGTGTGAAATTATTTTCTTCTCAGTCGTTTTTCAAGATTCATTGCAGGCATGATGTTTACAAAAACGTACAGGACTAGGCTAAAAAATGGTTGATATCAGCAAGTGAGGTCAGACTAATGAGAAGTGCATATAGCCACAAAGTTAGCATATACGCTTCATTGTATTTGAAAGGTCTTGTATGTGCATGCTTGAGTAGTGTATAACCCTAGGAAACCCAAAACTGTGCATTCTTCTTACAGGCTGAGAGAGCTGGGGCCATTCAGCCTGGAGAAGAGAAAGCTCTGGGGACTCATGAGAGTGGCCTTTCAATATCTAGAGAGGGGCTGTAAGAAAGAAGAGACAGACTCTTTAGTAGGGTCTGTTTTGACAGGACAAGGGGAAATGGTTTCAAACCATTCTATAAGTTGAAGCAGGAGGTGCTGAGTTCCTACATCCTTCCACACAATAAACAGCACATGGAGTTCATGGCTTCTTTTGGTTCCTTGGCCTACATGTCTGTGCCACACGTTGTCTGGAGCTGTGTGAAGGAGCAGTCATTTGATGTTCCTATTAGGAACTGGAGCCATTCTGCATGTGCCTGAAGTAGAGCTCCGGTTTTGTTTCCTCTGGAGGAAAGCACTTCTGCATGCTTAAACCTGTTTTGCCCACTGAACCACCATGTGATGAATGAATGAGGTTGATGCCACAAAACTGTCCTGCTGCTCTGAATCAGAACAGTAATGCAAACACAACCTATTGCACTTATCTGGCTGTGTAGAGGGTCTTGCACACCAGTACTTGTGCACCAGCAGCCTGGTAGTAATGGTCACAGCACTGAGGAGAACAGCTTAAGCAGGTTCTGTGTTTTGCTTCCAGGGATTTAACTGGAGAGCTTTTTATTCAACTAGTAAGTTCTGCTAAAAAGATGATCACTTTGACAATGTGTGATCAGCCTGATGCTCTTGTGCCATATTGAAATAGCTGTGGTTTCCACGGTGAGCTAAAGCGGAAAATTGTTAGGGTGCAGTTTGCAATCAGCTCAGTTTTATTGGGTGGGAACAAAATCCGTAAAGTTGAGTCAATCACATGTATTCAAGGATGCAGCTGAACGTAAGCATTTAGTGCTCTTTATCTGAAGGCAGGGGCAAAGAGAGGGTATCGTTATCTGTCTGTTTTCTGCTTTTCTTCAGCAAATTTTCCTCTTTCTGACATTGACCGTCCCTGCTTATTCTCCAGCTCTGTTAGTGGCAGCGAGAATGCATGATTTCCGACGCACTGTTAAAGAGGTCATCAGGGTGGTCAAGGTTTGTGAGTCTACGCTAAGGAAAAGGTCGGTGCCATTTTATTACTTCTGTCTTTCATTTACAGAACTGAAAAGTGGTGTCGTCTAAAATGGATATATATCAGAGAAAACCAGGTTATTTTCCTTTTCACAAGTACCGGGAATTAAATAAGTACAATGTATTTAGCTGGTCAGATTGAAGTGCTGCCTCTTATGTAAGACCTCAAATGCTTAGCAGAGGCAGTAAGGAAGCACTGTGCTTTTACAGGTTTAACAGGTGAGGAGTTTAAGTCAAACAGTATTTGGTCATAAATGTTAACAGAGGAAATGATTGATTCTCAAAGCTGAGGATGTCCTGTAGGATTTTCTTACCTTGATTTAGAATACTGCGCTGGAAATCACAGAATCACAGAATGGCCAGGGTTGGAAGGGACCTTGAGGATCATGAATCACCAACCTCCCTGCCACATGCAGGGCCACCAACCTTCCCATTAAATACTAGACCAGGCTGCTCAGGGCCCCATCCAACCTGGCCTTGAACACCTCCAGGGACAGGGCATCCACAGCCTCTCTGCGCAGCCTGTTCCAGCACCTCACCACTCTCTGTAAAGAACTTCCCCCTGAAGTCTTGTCTTTTTGCTGTTTGGAACTTTACAAACTATTTTGATAAAATGTTCATTTTCAATATTGTTGCATTGCTAAGAAATGGAAGACAGCACAGCTTCACCAAAGGGATTCAGTGTGGTGTTAGCAGCAAAAAGTAAGAATTTTGCCTGTACATTTGAATTGGTTTTTATTGAACAGATCTAGTAACACTTCCATGTATTGATGAAGTCAGCATCAGTACCAGTCACTCAACTTCTCCCAGGTTTGAAAATCTGTAGCCTTTTCTTTTAGGTTTTGAAAATTGACCTAACTGTGAAATGCCATCCTTTTTGTTGCCCCATTACAAAATTTTTGTACCAGAGGAATATTTTGAAGTTGGCTGAACCAAAGTTTGTCTTTAGAAAGTTGCCCTTGTGTTTTACTTTCTCACCACGCTGAGAACGGCCTAGGCTCATCTAGCTGAATCTAATTTTTGTTAATAGTATTCACTTCTTAATCATGAAAAATATATTTGCTCTAGATCTTCATTTGTGGAGCAGGAGTGATAATATTTCCCTGCCTTGCCTGAGTGCTGCAGGGATACATTTAAACTGTTTAAATGGCTGTAGGCACTATAACAGTTAGGATGAATGAATACAAATGCCACTTTTTTTCTTCTGGTCAACAGGTCGTGTGTTCTCATGTGCATTTTGTAGAACTGATGATTTATGCACCCACAGTCGATTCCAAGACGCCTTGGTTACGTGGTTGAATAGTTCATTCGTACTGAGAAAATAAGTATAATAAACTGGAGTTGGAAGGAAAATTAATTTGAGCAATTGTTTCAAGCGGAGGGATCTTGCTTCAAAATTCATGCTTTGAAATGTTTACTCAAGTCACACACATCAACTGAAATGACAGCGTTATTTACTTTGACAGGGTAAACGTGACAGCTGAATTATTTTCAAGCAGCTATAATTACAACTATATTTATCATGAATCTATAAATTTGATTGATGTTTTTAAAATAAGAGCACGTTATATAGTAGTTAATGAAGGCAAATAAAAAAATACCATTGAATAACTGTTTCTGCACCCGAATTTTTTCCTCCTCTTTCAAGAATTCCTCTCAAGATGCCATCAAGGGGAAGTTGTCTGAATTAATAAGCAGTTGTTTCATGTTCTTAAGAAATTCTTTGCTTTTCAGTCTGCTGTAGATTTACTTCCCTTTAATTGTTGCTGTAGCGATTCTCATCTGCAAAGGGCTGCTGCTGCTCTCTGTGTTGTGAAGCTGCTGAGTGTGGTTGGCTGTAAGAGCGGTCATGGGCTGCCTCGGGTGCTGTGCTTGCTGCTGGTGGCTTTCCTTGGAAAGCCCTTGAAGGAAACCAAGAGGGAGTCCAGATTCTGCTGATAATTCCAGCTTCCAGGTTCTCCCTGTGTTATGGTTGGATTTTCACGTCCATCCCTTCCACGCGTGGGGTAGACAGGGCTGTACAGAGCAGTGGCCGAGGAGGTAGGAACGAGGGGTTTTGAGCAGGCTGTGTTAAGCTTACTGCTGTGCCCCAGGGAGTGGGATGTGGGAGGAGGCTCACCAAAACGTGCTGTACCTTCAGGTCTTAAAAATGAATGAACTGATCATAAATGGAATCTGGCTTGAAAGGAGGAAGTAACAAAGCATGGAAGTAGCCTTTAGACCCTGTCATCCATCTTCAAATCAGGATGTCTTAATCTGACTGTTTGGCTGCAGAACGGAGCGCCTTTATTTCTAGCATGTGTGGCTTTGGTAAGGGCTCAGTGAGAAAACTTTGTACTTACTTCACAGGGCCTTTTTGCTTTAGGTTTGGAAGCAAACAATTAAAATGTAAAGCTTGTTGCTGTTGTTGAAAGGGAACACATTAAATATTAATAAACGTACTGATAATTCTATCTGTCTCGCTTCCAGTCTAATTGAAATGATATTAACTTACAGATCACTCTGTATATTCAGAGTACTGTACAAATATTAACTAATTAGTCAAATTGTTATTTTTTTTTTGGTGTAATCTTCTGTGGAGATAACAGAAATTAACTTTTCCTAAACTCAGTGCTCTTATTTAATTCTCCCAACAGCGCCTGTTTAATGCACCTGTCTTCACTTCTGCTTCTTTACATTTACATACGCTGCCCCCTCGTCTGTTTATTCACCTACTGCATACTTTTTCTGCACACTAAATGATGATCTTTGTGCAGTAGGAATAACTTTTGTGCTATTTTTCCACTGTACATTATCTAATACGGTGCGGCCCTTATGCGTGTTTGAAGATCTTAGGCATTACTTCAATAGAAATTTAAAAAATCAGCTTATCTTTGTTAACACTTGCATTTTACTTCTTTGGTTCACTCTCTTTATCTTTAAATAAGCTGCTTTTTGCATAAAAAAAAAAAATTCTTCTCAGTTCCACAAAGTACTATCTGTTAAAAACCTATTTGTGATGAGCTTCAGACAGAGTGACGTATCAGCAGAAGTGAAGCTTGGTTGGGAAGGAGTTGAAATGAAAAGCCAGAACAGCACCAGAGCTCATTTATGAGGCGAATGTTTCTTCACTCAACAAAACAGAGGAAGACAAAACCTCATGATAAAGGAACACTGTTTGCTACTCAGGGTGGAGATGCTGCCGGGGCTTTCTTAAGCAGGGTCCATTGGTTGTGTTCTGGGGATCCAGCTCCAGCTCTTTCAATGATGGCTTTGGAAATTTTCTGGGGAAATGAATGACTCGTGCACAGAGATAAGTGTGCTGCCTGTAGCTTTTCTTGTTCTCGCTGCAGCAATATCTAGTTCACCTAAACGTGGTGTCCCAACTCCTGCTGCAGTCTCAAGATAGGCAGACTTCTGCAAGCAGAAGCAAAGAGAGGAGTGGTTTGGTACGTGAGTTCAGAGCTAGGACTGGGAGAGAAGGCAATGGGGATGCTGCACAGGTGGCTGCAGGGCCAGGTTTTCCAGAACACCAGAGCTGTATCGCAGCCAGAGCTGAAGGGAAGGCTGTCTGGAAGTCGGTGTTCTGCTCTGATACACGTACAGTTGCACTAAAACCCTGTGCCAGACTGAGAGAGCAAACGGAGAAATATTTTATGTCTCAAGTTAAATAACGGAGAAATGTCTGAAGTCCCAAGTTAAATATTCAAGTGGCTTATAGGTGATTTCTAGCAATCCTTCTAGGAGAGTGAGTCAAATGGGGCTCGGCCCGTGCCTGTTGGTAGTGCCTACTTTTCAAGCTGGTTTGTCTGTTGCGATGACAAAAGGTTTTGTTTTTGATGAATCCAATTTTGCCGGCTGTGTTACTTTCTATAAATCTGACTTCTTTACAGCTCGTAAGCTGATGCATTAATTAGAGTCCTAATATGTTTCAGTACTCCATGCTTATTTTAAAAACTGCCATTTCAAATTTATTTGGTGGCTGTTACTTTTGATACAATAATTAACTTCTTAGCGCTAACTCGGGCTTAGATCTTGTAAACAGTTTTCTCTGTGTTTGACTTTGCTCGTCTGAGCAGCTCTGCTAAGAAATGAAGCCACATGCTATTTTTCTTTTCCAGGAGATCACAGAATGTTTTGACAGAGTGCAGTGGAGGAGCCACGCTAATGGAGCGCAATTTTAAGTAGCGCTGTAGCGTTTTATTACTGTAGTGTGAACACTGGAACTGGGGGAAAGACAAGGACAAAGAATTCCAGTGGGTTTGGACTGATTCAGGACAGCCCATCAGTGGGATGATTAGTGGGTTAGTTGATACACACAGATGTTGACAACTGTGTGTAAGCATTTGTGCAATTAGAAAATAATAATGGTAACAAATTTTTGATATTTTACATCTCTGTTTTGGTGGAAGCAAGCAAAAGGTACTCATTCTTAAAGGCACTTCTGATTCGTACAAGAATAAGTCTTTCAAGGTACCTATTGTTTAATACTTAAAAAAAAAAAAAAGGAAAGAATCACTAGCAAATGAGCACCGTAAATGATCAGCTCCCAGCTAATTTGCAGTGAGTGACTGTGTGTGTGTACTCTTAGTCCATCACAAAAACAGTTGAAATATATTAACATAGGACACCGTGGGAGTTGTGTAAGAGAAAATAATTCCAGGTGTGTTGGGGTAGGAGCACAGGGAGGTAATTTAGCACAGCTCAGGTGGTGAGTTGTACATTGTAAAAGGACAGCAATCAGGTGATCTCTGATTTAGTCCCCACCTTTTAGTAATGAGATACCTACTCAGTAAGCCTTAAAAACACCTCTTTTTATGTTGTTGCAAGTGTATGTTGTTATACAGATGTAGGTTGCTCTGAAAGTAATACCTCCTATTTCCAAGGAAACTACAGGAGCTACAAAGAGCACAATAACACTGTTTGATAGAGCAAATTTTCAGCTGCAGTGACAACACAGTCACCACCACTAGCTCTGCATTTTCTCCAGCAATGGACAAGAGCCTGAATGCAGTGCTAGTAACAGTCTGCACCAACAGAGATGACCCGAGCTCACAACCACTGTTTGGTCATTATCAATGTTCAGTTAGCATCGATGAATGTCAGTGGATGCCATTTTTTCCACATGGAGGAATTCAGTTCCACCCCTGTGCTTCATTTGTATTTCCACTTGAGATGCTATTCTGTCAGACTGCCCTCTACTGCCATCTGTCACACGGCAACAGCACGTAATGGGATATTGGTGGGAAGGTTCATCCTGTACTGCCATACCACCACCAATCTGCCTTTGACATCATGGGTCTGTAGAATAAAATAGGAGGCATTACTTTCAGAGCATCTCTTGTATGTACGACAGTTGCATACAAAGGAGATTGCACTTCTATTTGTTTACATACTAGGGGGTACTGGAAAACTTTTATAGCCTGTAGGAAGCATTTCATATCTATTTCTGATACATGTTCTATATTAAGTATCACTGTTAGAGTATGCATTTATGTACATCCATAAATAGTTCATGCATAAACATTGTATAGCTTGGAAAAAATGGGTACAGGAGGATGATGCAATAGACATTTGTAATTTAGTAAACAGTGACCGTTTGCCACAGCAGTGCAAATTCTGACCTTTTCTTATGTTAGTGAGCACACAGGTTTGGAGCGGCAGGCAGCGCAGATGAGCACCCTTAAGACGGTAGGGATGTAGTAAAGTATTTCTGTACTCAAGTAATACATAACAGTAAGTCTTTTACTTCAGCTTGTGAATGTCAAGGAGTTGTCAAATCAGCTGCTTTGTTCACTACAGTATTTTTTAAAAGAACGTCTCCAGGTTTCTGATCTGTCTGCCATTCTATGCAGACGTCCATCCAGCTCAGGGTACCTCTGCTGCATCGCCCGCTTTCTATATCTGGGCACTGGCTGTGTGTACATAGGAGGGCGGTTAGATGCTGTGTAGCTCACCACGCTTCTCTGGTCTTGGCTGAGATTTGCCAGCAGTTTCAGCTACTTTTTCCTCTGAATAGAGGGTGGAGGACAGCGCAGCTTCTTCTAATTTGTCCCCACTCTGAAGTCCTTCTTGGACTTTGAACTTGAAGTCCCGAAGCATTTATAAGTTAGACTCCAGAGGACCTTGCTCTTTTGAATGCTCTGTTGCACCCCACCACCACAGAATTTCAAGTAACCACTAAAACTGAGCATTCAGCTGTGCATGGAAGTCCTTTTCATGTTTTTTCCCCTAAGCTGTAGACTGGATTCATAAGTCTCCACTGGACAGCGTTCCTGAAACAAAACTGAGCGAAAAAAAACATTGCTCGGTGTGGCTACCCATTTTGGTGACTGACCCATTTTCCCTTATTGGGAGCTAAATTAAGTGTGAACGGAATGGGTTTACTGCTTGGTGCACAAAAGTGCTTTATCAGAGCACGAGGTGTGTTTTTGTCTGTAAAAGGACGGAACAAAAGCTGTGGAAATTTTTCTTTGGAAAAAAAAAAAGGACGGCTGGGGATAGGAGCAGTGACATCAAGCCCTGGAAAAACTTTGCTCCCAAAGGAACTTGCTTGAAAGAGTCTGTGAGAAACTGTAAGAGGAGGGCTTATACTGGAAGTTGAATCTTAGCCTGAACTGATTGCCTGTGCTTCAGCTATAAATAGAAAATACTTGTCTGCCAAATTTCAGTTTTTGGAGCCCTTTTGAATTCATGCCAAGGTAATAATATCTTAATTTGTGTATCTGTTTATTTTCCTCCCTTGGATGACTTAAAACGGCTACTCTTATTAGATTTATTATTTATTTTTTAGATTAACAAAATTACAAAGTGAACCTGGATATCATTTCTATGCAGAACTTAAAAAATAGCCAGCAGCTAGTTGGTGTTTTTTTTCATGAGGATACTCCCTTGCCCCTGAAATTATCCTGCTTATAATTAAGATTGCATCAGTTTTTCATAGCTGCCAAACTGCTGTTGCCTTGTTCCATGCAGCGTAGACTGCTGCGTGCATCAGTTTGTTGCCTTGGTGGCATGTGTCCAAACACTGGATAAAATTAAAGAAATGTTTAAAAATATGCAGACAGGATATCAGCCAATGTAAGATGCTGAGGCAGGAAAGTGGTTGGCAATTGCAGATATTTATTTATATCACGTTAAAGGAGAAAACGCAGAGGGAATGGCTTGCTCCTCTTCTGCGTGGTGCTTAGTGTAAGACTGTAAGCCTCGCTCCTACTTCTTCTGGACATGTCTGCTGGCATGAAATGGGCTGTATGGGGTCGTATTTTCAGCCCATGTAGAATAGGGGTAACATGTAGCTGTGCCTGGCAGTGTTTTATGGGTCAGACTTTCATCCCAGCCATGACTTATAGCCTATTGCTAGGGAAATTGCTTAGGAATTAATTTAACAGACTGATGTTCAAGCTCTGGTCATCTTCAGGGGGTGTTTGTCGTTTCAGGAGGAAGGTTGCAGTCCTGTGGCTGAGATCTGACACTTGATAAATTTGTGCTTCCAGTCAGGGTCCTGTGCCTATGTGGTCATAGCAGCCAACTTCAGAGCCAGGTTGGTCAGCACTCAGCTGGTTTAGCTTGGATCAGGACTGAGGAAGGGAAGGACGTGGGTATGGGAATGCATGGCCAGACTGGTTGACTACAACTGTGTTGTGCTGTGGATTTAAGCTCCCCTATAACATAGCCAGCAAACTTGAGGTAGCTCTGCCCTGCCCGGCCCAGATACACTGGAGGTCTCGGGATGGGCCTGTGCTGCTGTTCTGGCCCAGGGTTAAAGCTGGTTCTTGAGACAACGCTGATGTTGACTGTGAACATTGGCTCACCCTTGGGCTAATGTCTGACAGGTGCACAGTACGTGATGTGAGTCACACAAGGTCACCAGGAGACAGGCAGATGGAGCCTCAGGTGTCTGCAAGGAGATGTGCACAGAGTTCAATACTGAAATCCAAGTCACCTTGTCACTGACCTGCATTTTGCCACTGACGTTTTCTACGTTGCTCTGCATGCCTACAGGGTGTTGCTGTTTTGACTTGGTCTGGGTCCTCATCTCAAACTCTGAGCAAGCGTGGCATGGATGCCAAACCAGATGTCTATGCCAAAAAACATGCTGGCTCACAACAGTAGGAGGAGAATAACAATTTAAGTAGGTGAGGTTGGTTCAGAGGAGAAGTCTTTCTGAAGTGGGACTGCCTCTGAGTGCATTCTGAAATGTCCTGAGCTGGGGTTGCTGCAGTAGCTTTGTGTCCAGCTTTGCAGATGGGAACGCTCATTAGTTTTGCTTCCTTTGGAAGATGGGAATATTCCAGTGGAGCAGCTGCAGACCTGTCAATGCAGTTTTCCCATGGAAAATGTTGATATTATTAAAAGGGCACTTTCTGTCAGAAAAGCATTCTGCCAGACGTTTCCTGACCTGGCTTTACACTTAACCTTTTGTCTTGTTTTCTCCATTTATAAGACGGATGTGATGGTTCTCAACCACCTGTATAAAATGCTGGAAATTGTGGATGCAGTTAAGATGTTGCAGTGTCGTTTAAGAGTCAGTTTCTTTGAAAGCTTCAGCTGCTTTTATGGCAGTTCCCTATGGAGCCAGTCACATCTCTCACAGAGGCAGGAGCTTCTGAAATGCAAACATTAAACAAATACAAAGCATGTTATTAAAAATTATATGCATTCATCTATTCTATCTGTGCAATAGGCAGATGATCCCTTTATTTTACTGCTGTTTCTTTGTGTCCTGGGAAGATTGCTTCTTGTTTTTCAGCATACTCTTAAGCTCTGGTGGCAGATATTTTAGTTTGGGAATCTGTTTTGTTTTTGTTGTTGATCCCAAAAGCAGCGAGACAGGAGGGATGAACTGCATTTCTCTTGTTTTGTCAGACTGTACATAATTGATTTTAATGGCTGTGGTATTTCTGTTCAGTCTTTGTTCATCAAAAAAAAGTGTGTGTGTTGTGTACTCTAATAAATCAAAAGCTAATTTGTGATATGAAAAGATACTTACTTTGCAGCAAATGAAACAATTAGTATCACTTCAGTTTTAATTTGTTCTGTACTTGAGCCAAAGTTTCCAGTTCTTACAGAATGTTCATTCTACAAGTCAGAAATCTGATGAATTTTGTGACTTTTAAAGAAGATCTTAAAGATGTTGAAGTAATATGGTGTATGCTTTGATAGGTTGACAGAGTTTGAATATACGCCAACGAGTCAGCTAACAATAGATGAGTTTATGAGGATTGACTTGGAAGAAGAATGTGATCCCCCTTCATTTACAGCTGGCCAAAAAAAGCTGAAGATACAGCAGGTAAATTCTAAACCCGATGCTCTGTTCATTTCTCCCCTCTTTTTTCCCTCTGGATCAATTAGTACTAAATCCTAATTGGCTAGCATCTCTTAAAATTTGGTCACATCTATTGAGGTTCTTAAGAGAATGGTGAGCATTAGAACATCTGACACTCATTAACTTAAGAGATATATATTTTAAGGATATGGTTTTGCTACCCATGTCATCCAGAGATACATAGCTCCAAATGTAGCCTCAAATATCCCCTGAGGAGGCACTGAAGTGTCTTTCCAGTCTGGGTCAACCCCAGCAGGAAGCACGTGTCACTGCTCTTGTTGGTCAGATGGGGACATTTGGGCATTTGAACAGATGAGCATCTGTGGAGCTCCCATGTTTTGCGGGATACCAGTGCTTGGTGCTTAACACAATTGCTGTGTTGTAGATGAGAGCCCAGTGCACTCTGCTTGGGTGCTGCCCTGTGTGCAAGATGATGCAGTTACTTTCTCTCAGCTTGTTTTCCTGCTGCATGTTTCTCTTCTTCTGCTCTGACCTTTTACTGAAGCATCACATTTTCATGCCCTTGCAAAACTGGAGCCTCTCATGTGACAAATTAAGCTGAGCTTGTGGCATACAGGTCTTGAGAAGGTGTTCTAATATCTGCACTTTTCTTGCATGTGCTGTGTGTGCTCTTCCGTTTGGGTTAACCAGAATTAAGAGATGAGAGTGGCCAAGGTGCATGCTTTGAAATTGGATCAGAAGCCATGTGCTTTTTTAACAGGCAGTAATATTTAATATTCTAAATACACTGTTGTTTAAAGGGCTCTTGATATGTTTATGATGTTCTCAAGAATCAGTCAGATTCTGTAGGTCAGTACTGCAGAATGCCATTGCATGTGTGCCACGTCTGGCCTGTGCACAGCAATTTCAGCACTGTCCTTGCACTTGCTCATATCTACAGGCACATTCACAGGGCTTGTTGCTATAGACTGGAGCCTTCTATATGCAGCTTGCTGAAGTAGAAGATCCTTTTGAAGTATAGAAATTTCTGACATAGTGTTTTAAATTGGTCAGTTGCTTCATACTTATCTGGCGATACAAAATCATTTGAATTAGGATTTGAAACCTTCTTATTGCTTTTAAAATACCCTGTGATTCTGTGACTGTGTATACAGTTCAGAAATACTACAGAGATGTTTTTGTAGTAATTTCATGGTTGTTGTTTTTTGTTTATTTTCATTTCAGCTTGAGAAGGCGTTATCAAAAAAGCTGGAAGATTTTGAAGGTATAAGTTATGTTTAGTGTAACAGATCACTCATTTCTTCAAAATTGCATTGATGATTGCTGAGTTTTATTTTTATTTCATCACCACAGGTGAAATATCAAGCTATCAAGATGAAATAGAGATTGAATTAGAAAATAGTAGACCAAAAGCAAAAGGCGTATTTGCAAATTTATCTAAAAGTGGTAAGTCTATAAAATCTCGTGACTACTTAAATAATAATAGGTTCATATCCTGCAGACATATTAAGTGTATGAACTTGATTGTGATAAATGTGATCATGTAAATGCTTTGGTAGTAAAGAATCTCTGTTTATTGTATGAGGTTTCTCTCTGCTTTTCAACTCATCTTGCCAGTTCATTGGTTTGGTTGTCAGCCTTCAAACGAACAAAATACTTAACAGAAAACAAAAAAAAAAAAAAAAAAAGCAAAATAAAAACAAAAGTAAAACTCGTTCATTACAATTGCAGTACAGCAATCACTTTTTCATTCTTGGTAACTTATAAGTTTGGCATTGATAGCTGAGAATGATTCTTTTCTAGTGCTGAGCGCGTAGTATAGCAGTACACAGACCCTTCTGTCAGTGAATGCCCTGGTTGACAAATTGGTGTGGTGGCTCTCTGTGCAGATTTAATTGGCCATTCACTGGCCAACAAGTAGTTGGCTTCTTTTGAAAAAGCCTTTTACCTGCCATAATTTGATAACACGGTGCTTCTATTTTAAACTGTGACTCTATTCACAAAAATGCACTTTGATATCCAGGGTCATGAATTTGAAGAGCATCTGGAAACTCCTTACATTCATACATTGTACTGAAATTGTGTGTGTGTTTTCTATAGATTTTCTTTACATATTTTTTTTTACTTTGAGGGAGTATTTACTCTATTTACTTAGTTTCTGTAACAGATGGTATGCAATGATTTCTTGGGTTTTTGTTGGTTGGTGTGTTTTTTTTTCTCCTTACAGATTCTATAGAAGATAATACATTGAGCATATTTGGAGAAGAAGAGGCAGAAGATGAAGAACTGGAAGCAGCTGCTAATCACTTAAACAAAGACTTTTGTAATGAACTTCTTGAGAAAGATAGGTTAAAACCGGGTGAAGATGGAGAATGCAAAAATGGAAATGAAGCTCCTGTAAGACCACCCGCACTGGAATCCTTGCTTGGTCCACTCCCCACTGCAGCTAGTCTTGGCATAACAGAGTCCATAAAAGAGTGTATTTCCTCTAAGGACCGAGATCCTGGTGAGTAAAATATCAGTTCAAGAAAACCTGTGAGAGGATATGTTGGATGCATTCAGCCAGATGTACGTTGTGTAATTTCTAGGCATTCTAATGGTTACTTTGACAGCAATTCCATGAGTCGCTGTAACACTGATTGATGGGAGTTGTGAGACTGGTTGAGACCAGTGGTCTAAGTCATTGATATTGGTCATTGACATCTGCTCGTCAGGAAGTTTCAGGAAAATCTGGAGTGCCTGATTATTTTCTGAAGCCTGAGAATGTGTATTTCTTAGTCAAGTAGATTTGCAATCATACGGTAGCTGATGGGCATATTTCAAGCCATGCAGTCTCAATTAGGAAATTGGAGGAAGCAGATTTCTGTAAAGATGACTGAAAATTAATACCCAAGTACAAGAATATTAGATGAAGGCAGGCTTTCATCTAAATTTTCATCCACGTTTTACTGGAATCAGATGTGATACAGTCTGACTAAGAATATTCAGTCATTTACAATATTTAAAATATTTGAAAGTGAAATAACTAGTGGTATGTATTTTCATTGATCCGGGCTTTGTCGTCAGTTTTGGTGGGTGTACTTAAAAAAAACACCAAATAGCTCTGTGCAGAAAAGGAAGACCATAACTGATGAAAGAATCCAATTTTGGCAGAGCCATAAAGCAGGCAGTGTTGCAAACAGCTAGTCATTCAGGCAGGTTTGTGTGCTTTCTCTTTTGTGTGCTTGAGCATTTTGAAGATGGCGTTTGTAAAATTTCTTCTGCATCTTAATGTCCCTGAGATGTGGATGTATCTAAAGGGCATTTTGTTCGTTATCTCAGTTAATTTTTCCATCATAAGACACACCTGCCTGAATCTGTTCTGTCAGCTTGGGGGCAGATCTACCAGAACGTTTTGTTATCCAAATTGTTCCGATGCTAATTTCTGTTCAACAGCACCTACTTCTAATAGAGTGTTCCCTGCCTCCATAGATGAACTGAATGCATTCAGATTCTTACTATGTCAGTTTTCTCAGAAACATAGCAGGATGATTGCGTGTTTATACTTTGTATGAACTAAGGCATATAGAAACAGTTGAGTGGTTTTGTGTTTGCTTTAATTACGATTAAGAAAATGGATGGCTCATGGCTTGTCTTTCTCTGGGAGATCAGCGGTTCGCGTTGAAGAGAGGTCAGTAATGGCTAGAAGCTGTTGTTGTCTAGCTGGCCAATGACCTGTAAAAATGAGTTCCAGTGATGGGCGTTTCTCAGCTGGCATTGCTATTGACCATATTAATGGCTGGGCTGAGAACTGAGAGAATCTAAAGATGAAGCTAAGCTGGTGCAGACTGTGTGTTCCTCTGAGTTGGGTTTGGGCAGGTGGGCAGGAGAAGCATGGCCACTCCTGCTATGGCTGCTTTTTTATTTTGTGTTCTGCTTTTTTGGGTTTTTTTTTCCCCAAAAGTAGGGAATGTGCCAAATGAAGGGAACATTCAAAAGTAAAAAGGTTTCAGTATACTCCTTCTCTTCATGAAACTGGGAAATGATTGTGGGCATGATAAACAGGTACTTATTTTTGTAATATGCTGTGAAGCTGGTATGTTGAATTGCTGTTTTGGTTGCATTTTTATTGTAGATTCTGTCCCTTGTGTGTATATATATATATATATATACATATATTTTTTTGAAGTGACAGATGCTGTTTATCCACTTTAAATCTGGTTGACTTTGGCCCTGTCTGTACTGACATGCTGTGGTGCACTTCCCCATCTCTGCTCCCTTCCAATGTTATGACTGGGTGGTGTGAGTGCATCATCTCTGAGGGCCTTTGGGTGGGTACAGGAACAGCAATGGAGCCTTGGTGTATTTTGGATGACCAAGAGCCTGGTTTGGCAGATGGTCTGGGAAGTCACGTTTCTGCGTACAGAAAACTTCTTGTAGAGATGTCCCCCATTGGTCACTTTGCATCATAGCGCTGAGCCCCATTGGAAGCACTGTAGGTATCTCCATCGCTTCAAGCACTGATGCCTTGAGTTCTGCCTCGCCATGCTGGGAGGTCTGGGGAAGGTTTTTATAGAGTTAGTATCTTCTGTCAGGCCAGCTACTGTAGTTGTAAGAATCAGACATCTTTCAGGCCCTCCTTGAAGTCTAAAAAAGAAGTGACAGCTTTCAAAACTAAAAATAGGATAAAAGCGATCGCTCCGAGTTTAATTTGAGATAACACATTTAGAGATCATCTCAGGAAGCAAAAGTAGCTTGTACCTGGGGAGAGAGGAAGCAAAGATGGTAACATTTCCTCATTCATCCTGTGTATCTGAATTTAGTTTAGTACAATTTATATTGTGAATCTTGACTGGATATGAGTTTGCTATGGTATTTCACATTCCAGTGTCTCAGTGCATTGGAGGAAGGAGAGTGTCAACATAACACCCCTAAGGTGACATTTTGTGCCATCTCCGCAGCTGTGTAAATGAGAACACGGGAGCTTTGCTCTTCCCTCAGCCCTCTCCATCCCAAAGACATCTTCCGCTGTGCGGAGCACTGGGACGAGGTTGGAGATCTTGGTCGGGACAATGCTGTATCTCCTTGGGGCTGCATTTGATGGATGGGCATAATGCAGTGTTTGGGAATGACAGGTGTGTTTCTACCTGGGGAAGGGCCACAGAAAACCTTCATGGTGATACATGGTGTGGCTGGGCAGGTGGCCGTGAGCAGGTGTACTGTGTGCAATGTGCAGCCTCCTAAATGCAGGGTGTCCTTTCGATTCTCTGTAATCTCCATTCCTCAAAAAAAAAAGCTCTGCTGTGGGTATCTTCCGCAAAGTCCTGTTATTTGGCTCTTACATGTGGTTATTCAGTTTATAATTGCCTACGTCAGCTGCTTTGGGAAATCTTCCACCTTTGTGCTACAATGGCTGCAGCAACAGCATAAGGTTCCTCACAGGCTGCATTGGCAGATAAGAGTTAGGTGCAGAGTTTAGGTATTAAGAGAAATTCTGTCTATTTTTGCTTTGCTTACAATCGGTGTTTGAGCAACGTGAGACTGCCTATATGAATGTTTTATGGAAAGCATAGTATTTTAGCAAATTTGCATTACAAAGAGGGCATGTAAGGTACTGGGTTAATGAGACTGAGGCTTAGAATAAACACTGCATTTGACAGTTTTTTCTCTTACAAAGTGAAATAATTTGCAGAGACATTTGAGCTGAAATCTCTCTGAGTCCTTGCAAACTGCTGCTTATTCTCTGTGATAAAAGAGCTTTATTGTGGGATCACAGTTTCAGAGGTGAATCTGGGAGATCAGTCTGTCAGTTTCCTGGTGGAGCAGTGCTGCTGCACCCTCCCCATGATGTGTGTGGGTGTTCTTTGGGGATCTGGAGTTCCTCCAAACAGCACACCATTCCCTGTGGGAGACCGTCACAGTGAAGCACCACGGGTTCAGTGTATCATTCTTCTTGGTGTTTCTGTCCTGATATTTGCTATCACCCTCTCCTTCCCATGCACACAGCAAGTTCATCTCTATGCCGCATCAGCCAGAAGTCATGAACTGAATTTTGGCCAAAAATGCCTGATAACAACAAGGACAGAGAGAAGCTACAGGGTGTAAGTTACCAACTAACTTCATATAACTTAGTGCTTGCTATCCTGGTAGTTTCAGACCTTATTTAGTTTTTGTTTTGATTCAAAATTCACACACAGTCATTTGGGGCGACGGTTTCAAATCCTGTACGTGAGGCAATGGTAGCAGGCTTCTGCACGTCCTCATGAAAGTAAGTGGCTCTTGCAGCGAGAAATCACTGTGCATGTAGCATCTTGTGCTTGGCTAGGCATCCAGCTAACTGCGTTCAGGGCTAATTTCACAAAGAATACATGAGAAAGGTTTAGTGCTTGTTCATAATTAATAGTTTGCTCGTTTATTACTCCTTGTGTTTATGCCTCCCTTTCTGCCACAGGCGTAATCTGACACACGGGCTGAGGTCCAAAGATGTTTCCATTGATTTCTGTGGGTATTAAAGACCCCGTGCAGACAGCAGTCATTGATTCGATGGTTGTCAGCATCCCTATATACCCACTTCTTGTTCAAGGAGGATGTGGCAAGCTGCTGAAGATGAAGTCGTACGAGGCGGGGTACAGGGTGGGTTTATCTACCACAGTGTGCCTTCTGCTCCCATCTTTGTCCTGGCCCTGGTGGAAACTGGTCAAGGAATGGCTCTTGGCAGCAATGTCTGTGACTGGGAGGCTGGCTGATTCCTTCCCATCAGGGAGTCCCAGCCTGGTTGCCTTTGATGGGTGGGAAGATTCCCTGCATTGCTTCTTGCCATTACTTTTCAATAAGTGGAGGAGTGTTGACTCTCTCTTCGTATCTTCTTCTGTGGTCTCCCTTCCTTTCTCAGATTATTCTCTGAGCACATCAGTGCCACCCATTTGAGAATATATGTGTATATGCACGTATGAAAGTATATAAGAAGATATAATCAGTAATTAGAGAGAACATTATGAAGCTCTATTAAGTCATAATTACCACATACATGAGAAATAAAGCTGCTGAGTTTAGCGCTAATTGTGTTATATATGCAAAGTACAACTTGGTCATCAGTGTAAGCCTGCATGTCCCCATCCTGATGGCCTCTTCTGGCTCTGACTCTAATGGTGCTCTCACTTGAGTGGTTTTAAGCTCTGCCTGTGGAAAGCCGCAGTGTGGTGACCTCCTCGGTGCTACCTTCCTCCTGTGGCACCTCTCAGAGTCTGCTCTTCATCTTCGAGTGCCATTGGATCACCAGAGAGTATTTTCTATGGCAGGACTAGCTCTTTACCAATCCTTAGAACTAGGCAAGAAAAACCATTATGCTAGTTCATCTTTCTAATCTAGTGTCTATATTCTTGTGTTTGGCAGTCTTGATAGGCTGTATTGCTGATGGAGCCTTCATTATGCTGTTAATGAGATGTGAAGTGCTTGCTGCAGCCAGCATGGTAATAGCAGACCACCAGCTGCTTCAGATGCAGCATTCGGTACCTGAAATCTTTGGTGGGAATTACAGATGACATGATCTTCTTACCTGACTATATATACCACTCCCACATGAGTACTGTGTGTGCTTGTATTACTACAAAATCCACAAACACATATTTTGTCATGTGAGATCTTTGCATTTCATTAAAAGTTAAGAGTGCTATAAATTCATTCCATGTTCATATCTTGAGTAACTAGGAAGGTTAAGGGATGAGAACTATCATATCGTTTAGCTGAAAGGTTTTCAAGCAAATCTAGAAGGGAGTTTTGGAGAGAAACCTGCATTTATTAGAGGTGTTGGGGAGATAAATGTGAGTGGCAGCATAAGCTGAATCATACGAATGCATTTTTTTAAGCATTCATGGATATATGTGTTAGGAATTTTCCAAAGTTTTATCAGAACAGACACTCCTCACAGGAAAGTGTGTGTCACTTCTGTCCAGCAGCACAGTGCAGGCAGGGAGAAGGGAGGAAACTTGGCTGGGGCTTTAGGAACGGTCCTTTGCCCATAAATGACTGTAATCATGGAACCAGTTGTTCACCAGATACCGAGGGAAAACTGTATTCATGTTGTCTTTGGTACTTCAGCATTCACAGGTGCCCATCTGTGTTTTCTTTCTGTTGGGGCTTCTTTTTAAGGTTTTCTCCTTGTCAGCACTCCATGATGTCTGAAAAGGTGCTGCTTCTCAGTGTGCGAAGTGCTTTCAGGGGCATTTATATTTGCACCCATCTTTCCAAGGGCTGATGTCCCTGGGAACCTGCAGAAATGCAGCCATCTCCGGGACTGTTACCCTGCTCTTAAATCACTGAAATTGGCTGTGGATTAAAGAAAAACTGGGAGAGGTGGTGGGAGGGTGACGACACACACACACACACAGGAAACCTGGCTAAAAAACCTGATTAACTCCCCACCAGCATGAGAATTAAAGGATATTTCCTTTTCCGCACCTGCCCAAATGTGAGCCTATTAATGCTCACAGCTATGTGGTTCGGTGCGCTGTTTTCAGAAGAAGCGGATGGTCCTGCTGCCAAAAAGGAAGAAAAATCTTCCACCACAAAACTCAGTGAAAACTGAAATTGTTCATTAGAGAGCTGTGGAAAGTGAAATGTGCAGAGAATAGACGGAGAATGTCAAGTTAGGATGGAAAGCTAACTGTGAGGAGGAATGTTATTTAAGCAATCCATCATGGCATCTGCAGTGTCGAGAGTGTAGAGCCAGGCTGAGTTCAGGGAGGCTTCATGGTCCCAGTTGTTATTGAGAATAAGGACTTATTAACCTAGGTCAAGAAGCCACAAAACATGCCCTTGGAAGGAGGAAATACAGCACAGACAGATTTGCACGGCTTAGCTACTTTCAGTTTAATATGATGGGCAATAAATCCATGTGCAGTGCTGCAGTGGATCCTGTCCATCTCATGTTTGTCTTGCATCTTCTGAAAGAGCTGAAGTAATCCTCCGTTTGGTGCTTTATTTTCTTATGATTCAGGCTCAGCTGTTAAAGGCAATACCTGCAAACTGAAAGTGCACGGAGGCAGAGCCTTCCAGGGATGTGCCATTTCTGTAAGGTTTGAAGGTTGGTTTTGTTGTAGCAGTTTGAGGTTTTTTTGCTTTTCTTTGGCAGGTTTGAATTTAGTTTGAAAAATTAATTCCTGTATCCTCTTAAGGATTAACTTCATCACACCCCTACATACTTCATCTGTTTTGTTTGCTAGTCTGAAATCCCAGGGCTGGCGTTGTAGTCAAGAAAAACATGTGTATCTATGGGTTGGGCTGCAGACTTGCATAGATGACCTTTGTAATTAGGGATTTTCAGATATGACAGTACAGACTGTTGGTGGAAACTGTCACAAACTTGGCCTTGTATGATAGTAGTTTGCTACGTTTGGTTTGCTAAATGCTGTCATTGACTAAAATAGATGTATTATCCAGTAGAGGGGTAACATTAATGTTGACAGTGTTGGCAATTAAAAGTAATTTTGGAAACCAAATTTTATTACTCCTCTTTGCATTTGAATGCGTTCTCCAGTGTAACTTTAGGATGGATTCATTTATTAGATCTTTTTTCTTGTGTGACAATGAGATAATTGCTGTTTGTTTGTTTTTCCATCAGCAATTATAATCAAAGCAGCTGAAAATAGATGCTGCTTTGACCTGGAATCAAAGTGACCTGTCAACACGAGGCTACTGTACTCCTCAGCTTTTCAATTTTATTATTTTTTCATATGTGCTCACCAGAATGCATTCAGGAGGGCTGAAGAAATTGCTTTTAGAGTTTTCAGTGTTCATTAATTACAGCAGTGCAAAGCAATAGAAACTGACAGATAAGACCTGCTATGGGTTCGTTATTAATAGCAGAAATGGTGATGTTTTGTTGAGGGTTGTGTGGACTGTGGTGGACCAGCCAGGTGTGTAGGGAGGGTTGCTTGTGAATTTTGGGGGCAATTGCAAAAAAAAATTGGATTTTTTACAGCTAAGTTTTGCTCAAGTAGAAAATACTTGAAGGTAGCAGATTGAAGATAAGGCTCATCTTTCAAATCAAGATGTCTGTTTACACAGAAGATTGTAAAAGTTGTTTTCTGTGATGAAAGACAGTTTACAAAGGGATACTAGAAATAAGGGAAAGAATATGAAATGAAGGAGAGTAGCTAATACTGCAAAGTAGTACCAGGAAAGAAATTCAGCACAAGAAGCAGTGCTCTTGAGATAGATGTGAAGACATAAGTCAAAAGTAAATGTCTGCATAGGGGATGGAAGGATGCACCATTTTCAAGCAAATTCGCTACCTAAATTCTGTGTTTGACTCAGTTGTGGTGGTGAAACCACCATGTGCTCACAGATGGTGAGGAAGGAGAACAGTTCTCTGTGACCAGATCGTTAACAGTTCTATAGGAACAAAACAAATGGCTGATTTAGGAATTCACATTCCTAACTGGTTTTCTGTTAAAGGTAAAAAATGTGTATTTTTCTACACACTTTTGTAGAAATCAGTGTACTGAGATGCAGCAGTATCCTTATAAACATTACATTGTGTCACCAGTGGTGCTGCTGTGTTCTGTCCACGTTCATTAAAACGTACTGCAGTAGGAAGTTGCTTTTCCATAAAGTCCCCCCTTATCTTCAAGCTCGAGTTTTTAGCACTCTGTAGAAGCGCTGCTTTCCATGTCTTCACAGCATCTCGCAGCTCTGTAGCGTTCAATTCTTCACCAAGACCAAAGATGAAAGCCAGGGCTAAAGACAGAAGCAGAAACCAGCTCCTGCAGTTCTTTCACATGGCTGCTGTTGGTGCATGGTCACCCTGCAGGGAGCTTTGTTGCTGGGGTTCCTGTGGACCTGCTGAAGCTGTTCCAATTTCCACCAGACCCTCAGTTGCCCATCTGTGCCCTGTAAGAGGGAACATGTTTTGGAGGCTGCATAGAAGGGTTTTAAGCCCTCCAATGAGTAGGAGCAATGTTTTCAAATACACTGGTACCCAAGATTGTTTTACATTCATAGTACAGGGAATAAAATTCATACTCCAAGCCCTTAAGAGACATCTGAGCGATGAGGAAGTTTGGTTTAACAGGGTGGGGAAGGGATGCAAAAGGGTACTTTGAATTCTCTCCTGAGAAAGCCTTCTTTTAAATTTAAACTTTGTTGCCTTACGCAGACTTTCAGAAAGTTTGCGTGGAACCTTCTTGCCTTTGAAAAGTTGATTCTAAAGGTATTCTGACTGAAACAGAAAATTTAATATTGAGGCATTTTGAACATGGAACAGTATTTGTGGGCAAGCAATTTAAAGAGGTACTAATATGAAACGGTGCTGAACTTGAAAGGATACAAACCATGTACACAAACTGGGTAGAATATCACTGGGAGCAATAAAACCTAGGAATTCTTCATACTGCTTTCATTGCAAACAATTTTTATGGTACGGCCTGTGAAGCAATTGAAATGCAGAGAGCTGGCACATCACTAGATTGATAATTCCTCCCGCTACTTACAACGTATTCTCGGTACAGATGTCCCCAATTCTTTCTTTCTATCACATTAAAGCGTCTTGTCTGTTTCAATTTCATGCCTGCCTCAAACATAGCACTTTTTTTTTTTTTTAAATCATCCCTCTACTTTTCTTTTTTCTCTCTAGAAGTTTACATCCGATGAAATCTAGCGGCTGTTTCTTATCCTAAGGTTTACACTTAAACTTTTAACAAGCTCATTTTTAAGAACAGTCTTTCCTTGAGAGAGCGCTTGGCTGATGCATCAATAATTATGTAGCAATAAAGCGACTCCATAAAATGGCACCTCCTTGCTGAACAGATCGGTTTTGCAGAGCCAGTGACAAAGATAAATGTTTATTATGTTTTACTGCTTTTGGTTCTGCAGATGCAATACAGCTCTTTTCTTTCTGGCGTAAGCATTATGAGAAGTAATTTCCAATTGTGGATTGTCTATGGTAATAAGGATGCATAACTAGAGAGAGCTCACATTGATTTTCAGATACCAGAATGAGTTTGCAGTGCTGGTGATTTAGAAATAAATAAACAAAGATTTATTTTTTTTTTTTCTTTGCTTAACCAGTTTTTCAATCACTGGCTTGGATCTCACACGGAACCCTACGGTATCATGCGGTTACTCTTTTGAATGAAATACTGCTGTATTCATTGTTGGTTCCCCCCATCTTGGCAAGCTTCCTCTTTCTCCTTGTTGTGACCAAAGTTTTCTACTTGTAATTTTACTACAGAGCAGAAAAAATGTGGTGTCTAAAAGTAGCACAAAAGCTTGAAATTGTTTGTTCTTGTTTCCTTTCTTCTTTTGAAGTTACAGTATAATTAAGGCTGTGATTTAGATGACTTGGCATTGTTCAAATGTATCCTCTCCTTTTGGGCAGAATTTGGAGTATCGCAGTCTGTAACTTTTTATGGTCTGTAGATGCGCAGCCATCGCATCCTGTGAAGCTGTTTGATTGCATGTCACTGCAGGGATGAAACCAGCCCTAAATATTGCTTGAGGAACACCTTGAGATTTAAACTTGTGTGAATACAGGTGCTCAGATCCTGCCTTCACAGCCTCTGACATGTCCTGCTTGTCCTGTTTGCAGGCTTTCCTGGGCAGGAGGTGAGGAGCTGATCCACAGACCAGTTTGCTGCCACTGCACTGAAAGTCTTTGTGGCAGCTTCTTGCTACATCAGCAGATGCTTTCAGTGCAGATCATCAATTTTAGTTGGCAGTCATTGACGGTGATGTTTCTCTGTTAGGCTTTATTTTAGCATTTGAGGATTTTTATGTTGATTTTTATGGTGTGAAGGAAGTTGCATGGGAGATTTTTTGATTGGTCTTTAGCATTCTCTGCTTTCTCTAACCAGTAGGATTCAAAATTTTATCCTGTCAGGAGACAGGGCTTCTGTCCATGCCGTTTGCTCTTCCCTCGTCTCCCTGAGGGGAACACATTTCCTGGGCTTATTTCACTGCACAGTTAATGATGCTTAAGTCTCCTTGGAAAGGGTTTGCCTAGTTAAAGCTAATGTAGAGAACAGTCCATCCTACTCTTATCTGAAGAACATATTTTTATATTTTTATCTAAAGGAAGTAAGTCTAGGTTTGAAATGGAGATCTTATGGTTTAAATTTCATTTCGTAGTGAAAGGGTAAAGTGAAAGTTATCCAAATCTTATTTTCTGAAGGCAGCTTTTAGTTTTAGTTAACTGAAAGCTCTGAAGAGAAGGAATTGGGGTCCAGGCGAGCCAGCAGTTTGCCCTTGTAGCCAGGAAGGCCAGTGGGTTACATTAGGCAGGGGGAGCTGGGCCTGTTTGTCTTGGAGAAGACTGAGAGGGGATCTGATCAGTGTACACAACTATTTTACAAGAGACTGTAAAAGTATGGGGCCAGGTTCTTCCAAATGGGGCTCAGCGATAGGATGAGAGGCAGTGTGCACAAATTGGAACATGGAAAGTTCCATCTGAACGTGGGGGAAAACTTCCTCACTGTGAGGGTGACAGCACAGGAACAGGCTGCCCAGAGAGGTTACGAGTCTCCTTCCCTGGAGATATTCAAACCCTGCCTCCCAGAAATCCCAGTGTGCTGTAGGTGACCCAACTTGGGCAGAGGGCTGGACCGGGTGATCTCCAGAGGTCCCTTCCAACCTCAGCCATTCTGCGATTCTGTTATTCTGTCAAGTAAGCTTTAATGATTTCAAAGAAATCAATATTGCACTTAATGCTGAATGTGTTTAAAAGGATTGGTACATGAAATGCGCATCCCACTCTCCAAATGGGCTGCAGACACATAGTCATGTTTCTGAGAATTGTTGCCATAATACAGTATGTTATGGTGAACTTAGATTAAGCCTCATGGGAAAGCATCGTTATTCAGTAAATTAAAGAAGAACGACTTTGATACGATGCCATATGTTGTAAAATAAAGTGGGTGCATGACGGAAAGAGCCATGAATCCTCTTAGTGTGTGTAAGACAGCCATGATTTGTGACTTTCTTCCTGCCTCTGCAATACCATGTTAAGTAAAGACCTGATGTATTTAAATAAATTACATTTAATAGAGTGTGGGACCTTATCACTTCCAGTGCTCTCTTTCAAATCTGTTATCAGTCTACCTGATTTTTGAGACTTAGTAAAATCATCGAAGCTCATTGCTTTGTGCTGTATCTGAGCCACATTTAAGCTGTGTCTTTCTTATGCCTACTCCCCAGAGAAAACCAGCAGCTTGCTGAAAATCTGTAAAATCAGCAATACGTAACCTAGCTGAAATGACACGTAAAATATAGTCTTGCTACTGTATAAACTTTATATACAACAGTCAGATGTTGAGATCAATCAGAGTGACAGGTTGTACTAGCATATGGCTGGCCTTTCTGATAGCCATTAGCTTGAAAGACCGGCTTTGAAACTGGCTTCATTATTTGTAGGTGAATCATGCTGCCGGGCTTTGTCAGGGAAAGGTTATTTCTCCAGAAACCTGTGAACGGGAGGGCATTTTTCCCCAATTCCTGGAGAATAAGACAAATTATTCTCTAGGAACCTCTCCACAAACTTTCTTCTTTCGGAAGGTTGTGGTCTTGGAGGGCATTCCAATGCTCTAATGATGTGCTTCAAGCATATGGAGTGCACATGCTAATTACACTGTGCTCAGTTCAGTCTAATCAAATGCCAAGGCACTGGGGCCTCAGAGCTCCTGCAGGCAAAATGTTGCAGTTCTCCACTGCTGTCTACTGTACGTCTGGGAAGATGTTCTCTCAAGTCCCCGGCACGTGTGTGGGGAGGCAGAGCGTCTCACCCTGAGGAGCCTGGTGAAGCATTGTGGATTGTTGGGTGAGGTGACCACGTGAGCCTGCCCTGCTCCACTGCCAGCTGCAGCCACCCTTCCTTATACTGCAGAGATCCATCCCTGTGTGCTTTGTAGGGCTGCCCAGTTAGACACCATAATGCCTTGGTCCCTAAGGCAGGGCTCATGTTGAGCTTGCTTCCCACCCACTGGCTTCATTTTAAAAGCTTTTACTTTTTGTCGAGGAGCTTCCACTCTTGCCGTTTATTCTACTGTGATCATCATCATAATAATAATAATAATAAAATTCTACCTTCTCTTTCCTCATATCTATAATTCCCTGCTTGCGATTTCTCATTAGCAATGAAGGAAGGAAGAAGCTGGGTAACAAAATGAGAAATTTCTTACCTGATAATTTTCTTTCAGTTAACAGCTTCTCACCATTCAGCCCACCCAGATAAAGTGGTAAATGGCCAGAATACAAATTGATTTTTTTTTCTCTGAATGAGGAGTCGGGTATATAATCTAACATGCTATATCATGCTGTTGTCTTAATGCTAATAATTGGCTGCTGAAGCATTTCTGTGGTCTGAGTGGCTTCTGGTGGCTGGCACTGAACTTGTTATCTGATGTGCCGTAGACCTGCTCTGAACCTCAGCAGAGGGGTGCAAGTATAGCCACTCGTGCTAATGGAAATTTGCTCCAAATTATTGGGCTCTCCTCTGAGCCAACCTTGAATGTACTCTGATATCCAGGAATATAAGTTAGCTTTGCTTTTAAGTTCCATTGTGCCAAAAGGAGCCACTCTAATGCTGTTCAGACCCTCTTGATTTCTTCTGGCTTGAAAACTGTGCATATTTATGGTTGGCAGAACATACTTTGGTTCGTAAGTAGGAATCAATAGATAAGAATAATCCAAGGAGAGGTCTAGGGTTTGCTTTCAAACTCTTATTTCCATTGCAGTATGGAGACAGGAGCAGATTTAGTTCTCAATAGAACACATGCCCACTGCTCTCTGGCTGAGTGCTGGCTGGGCAAGAGCCCAGGTGGGCTTGCAGGGATGCACGGCGGAGCGCTTAGCAAGACCTGGCTGCTTACCACCTTGCTGCAGTTGCAGAAATGGTGCTCAGCACTTAAACACAAAACCAGCTGTTTCCTTTATGGTTGGCTCCTGTGTAAAGTGCTCTTGCTGTTTTACACAGTGGTCTGGCAGCACAGAGAAAGTGAGCCGGGGGCTGTGATCTCAGCCTGCTTCCCTTTGCTGGCAGCTCTCCGGGCAGTCAGGCTGCTGCAGGAGATACAGCAGCACTTTGCACTTGCGGGTGTGAAGACGGGAGCTGATTGAGATGCTGGTCAGTTCTTCTCCCAGGCCTTTCCCTTTATGTAAACTGTAACTGTTGGATACCCCTGCAGAGATTTAAAAAAATGCAGAAAATACAGGCCAGAAGGCACCAAAAAGAAGAAAAGATGGGAGAAGGGAGAGAAAAGATGCCAAGAACAGCATAAAAGGCAATGGAGGAAAATGTAGCAGGGAGTTGGTGACTTTCCCAAATCAGATGGAAAAGAGCAAGAAGTGGGGAGAGCTCCTGTCCTTATAGTCTCCATTTGTAAAAGCTTTTATAGTGGAGAGGTGAATGTGTGGCCCACTGTTGAGATGTGAGCACGTATCCAGAGCCATGTTGCATCCTCCACAGTCACACCACGGTCAGTGCTGGCGTTGTTAGAGGCAGAAATCACGAGCCGTATAAGCCTTGTGACTTTGCACGGGAGCTTTGGAGCTGAAAAATATCATTTGTGATAAGTAATTAATGTGTTTCTGAGTGAGCATTTGTCAGGGTGGTCAGCGGTGGTGGTTGGCTTCATCAGCAAGAAATCTCTCTTGGTGTGTTGGTGAGAGCTGCCGTCACCTGAGCTCTTGGTCCTGACAGCAGGGCTGTGGTCTTAAAAAGGAATGAAGATCTGCATCAAGTGGGTTGCATAAAGGATGCTCTTTCTCACTATTTTTAGAAGGTGTTGGGGGCACATGGAAATTATTGAAGAAGAGGAATGTTTTTACTGGTTTTGAGGACAGTTCTCAGGATGTTCTTCAGTTCAAAAGCTCAACTTTCTGGTGTGTTTATTTTGGGAGGTTGAAAGGATCCTGAAGGGTTTCTTATATTGCTATGTGGCTCCAGAAGCATGAGTTCACAATAAAAAAAACAGCTTTTCAGAATCACAAAGGCACTGTTTATTGCTGGGCTACTTTCTTCCTGCCTTCTTTACGAATGTGTACTGCAGGGGAGTTTTCTGTAAAGAATAGAATGGTTACCTGTTTTTTTGATGAATAAGTGTTTGAATTAACAACTTTCCATGCCTGTGAGACCACTGCTATAACCTTTAAATGGATACAGAATGGGAGTGGATCAGTTAGAAGCTCCATCCACTGTGAGGTGAAAAACAGTGATGTTTTTTTGGCACGGATATACTGCTGAAAAGCAGCAGTAGGTTTCTTCATTTTCCCCAAATTGAAATTTAATTTGTAAAAACGTGCTCAATATCTAATAGAAGCTCTGTTAGAGATGACTGACTGCGGGAAAAGCTTTTCTTGTAATTCATTCACATATATCATTAAGCACACAAATTTGAAATTCTGTTCTTGTGATGGGATAATTGTTCTGAGGCTGCTGTATGAAAGCGACAAACGCAGGAAGGCCATCGGATGTCAATCAACTGCTGCAGAAAAAAGCCCAACACCTGGAGTTTGAGTCCCATTGCGAGGAAATGGAGATGCAGATGCTCGGTAGAGCTGGGTTTGTAGTTCTGCATGGTGTTAAGAACTCGCAGGAACAGTTCTTATACATTGGGTATTAGGAGATATTACTGGAAAGAGTGGTGATGCAGTGGCACAGCTGCCCAGGGAGTGGGGGAGTCAGTGTCCTTGGAGTGTTCAGGAACAGTGGAGATGTGGCATTGAGGGACGGGGTCACTGGTTGGAGTTGGACTGGGTGATCTTAGTGGCCTTTCCCAACCTTAGTGATTCTGTGATTCTCTGAAAACCTTCTGCACATGGAGAGGTAGGTGAGCATGATGCAGTGACTGCAGACCAGCCAGGCTGATCCCAGGTTGTGTTCCTATTTGCTCAGTGATGAGGTCCCACTTAGGAGCAGCGACAAAACTAAGAATCCTGTACATCCCTATTTTTGGAAGGGCTTACCTTGCAAACAAGGGGGCAATAAGGCTATTGCAGGCTGTTACCTCATGCTTACAATAGCACAGTATGTAGCCGATACATGGCATGTCTTTGTTTCTATTAGCTCAGGCTTTTTTCCTCTTTGCCTTTCATTTGCCCCATTTTGGGCTTTGTCTTTGCACTCTTTCCCATCCCCATGCCAGGTGCTGACCGTGCCAGCCCTGTCCCTGTGTTGCTGGGCATCCTGGCGCCAGCCTGTACCGTGTCTGCCTGTCTCCCGTCGGCTGGAGGGAACACTGCTGGGAAGAAGGGTCCTGGCTGCTCCCGACGTGTCGTGTTTGCTTTCTCTTGAGAAGCAGGCAGGCTGGAAACTTGGCTTTGGCTGGAGAGGACCCCTTAACCTTGCCTTGGCAGAAGGAAATAATAATGTGACAGACTTCATTTATCTTTATACTGTATGCATGGCCTCGTGTGCTCTGTAGTCCTTTAGACCGAAATTGCGATGTGGAATTGGCACTGTGAAGGAGTAGGCTGTAATTTTCCAGGTGGCCTCAGGTACAATAAAAGAAAGCCCTCGTTTTTACCTAACCATGAAAATACAAGCCATACATTTTTTGTGACACTTATTTTGCCACTAAGAGCAATTAATTTTACTGTGTCCTTCCATTTCGATTTTCATTTGTGGCATGCTTTGCATTGGGGCTCTCTGTTGCAGCCTCAGCTCTGGCACTGCTGTGCAGTCGTGTGGCAGAGGATGTGGGAGCTGCGTGGCCAGGAGGGCCGAGCGCCTGCTATTACATGAGCTTCAGAGGATTTCCTGGGAAGTGTTCAGCCTTCATTGCTGTCTGTAAGGAAATCCTCTTATCTGGGCAGCGCGATAAATAGTTCTGCCTCCTGTGTGAGAAACAGAAAAACACATTCTTCAAATGTCTGTCATCAAAAATGCAGGTTTTTAAAGTATATCAGCAGGAATTATTCTTCTGTAATAAATCCCCGTAATAGCGTGCTTTGTGTACATTTAACTAGATACACAGAGAGGGGGAGACGGTGCTAAAAGAGGGCTTAGTATGCGTTTAGTAATGACAAGAACAGTAAATAATCCTGCAGGTTTACAAACCTAATCCCGAATGTCTGTTTGTAGCTCTCATGTCTATTAGAGTCCGCTGGCAAAGATGTTAAGAGGCTGCAAAGAAAGGGCTTTTTTGTTTTTTATTTTTAAATATGCAGGGAGACGGCTGTCTGACTGGCAACAGTAAGTGACATGGATGTGGCTGACCAGGACGTTGATTGAAAGCTCTGGGAACTCCTCTTCCTCTGCCTGCAGTGAGAAATGCAGTGAGGAAGGACCCGGCTGCCCCACTTCTCCTTCTGGCTCTCTGTTCCCTCTGCTCAACAGTAGTTTCATTTAAACATGGCATTTTTTGGTTTTGTTTTTTTCTTTAACACAGAACTTATTTTTTGTCTGTGCCCTGCAGCAGAGCGGGTTGTTTTTCTTAACAGAAGAAATCCCTGCTAAGAGCCGTGTCACATGGCACTACTGCTTTTAAATAAGCTTTTAAGAGGTTGGACCAGATGTTGGCCACATCTGTGTTTTCATGTCGTTGAAAATTTCATTTCAACCCTTTTATTAAAGGGGAAAATTATCATTTGGAAATTGTTTCAAAAAGTTTAGCATCTGGGAAGATCTTTCTGGTATAGTAAAAGTAAAGGGGTATACTTTCAGTGCCCTGGAGCGAGCAGATGAATGATGATGGCTGGTAGGCTGTGCTCATGACTGCCATGGTAATTCTCAGATCAAAGTGGTTGTATTATTCTTTGAATCGGCGTTGTGTAACAAAACACGTTTTCTTTTTCCAGTGAAAGTGTTAAACTAGAGAATTGAAGGCTCCCTCTCATCTGAAAAACCCCTTGCAGTTAATGAATGCCTATCACATAGGCAGAAAGGGCTACTTGCAGGCAGAGTGGATATCCTACAATTACTCCCTCTACTGCTGTTATGGGGTCTAAGAAATACTTATTATATACAACTTGCTTCTGAATTTTTCTCTGCAGTTTACCAGTTGGAGAATGAGTTTTCTGTCCCTGGTGCTAATTGATCCGATGAGAAGAACTGGCACCTAATTCAGTAAAAAGTTATATTTAAAATGACACGTGAAATTGTTCACGGTGCCTGAAATTACATCATTTTCAGTCTGGCATAGTAGGGCTGTATAAGGAAACAGACATCTGCTGTACTGTGCCATATTAAATTTTAAACCTCTGATCCGAAAATATTGCAGAATATAGGGGAAGCAAGGTGTTTAATGACAAATAAAAGCAGTGGCAGTTGATTTTGGTGGGATATTTTTATTGTTCTTAAAACGCTGTGACAGTTTTAGCAGCAAATATTTTGGGGATGCAGTGAATTTTATGTCAAGTTGAGCTGTGACTTGAGTCCAGAGCAGTTCTCAGACACCACTGCCAGATTTTGGTTTCCTAGCCTGTGATGATGTACAGACCTTAGCAGTGAGTGATCTTTCAGTTTGGTTCCTTTTTAATTTAGCCCTAATGTGTAAGTAGACAATATTTTAGTTTATTTTTTTCCCAAAAATCTTGGAGATAAAAGGGGCTGGTGAAACAAAGAGAAGGAAAACCCCGTCCTTCTGTCCTACAGCTTAGTGCCTGCAGCACCTACCCAGAGCACAGGAGGCCCGGTTCAAGGCCCGGTTCTGCACAGACTCCTTAACCCAAGATGGATGACTCAGCCTCGGGCACACTCCTGCTTTCTGCTCTCAAATTATTTTGTGTAAGTAATGAAACTTTCTCAGAGCCAGGTGTGCAGTCTCCTTGGGAAGGTGTTTCAGACAGTAGACTACAGAGTTCGCTCCTCGTCTCGGTGATTATTTAAGCATTTCACTCACTGGAAATTCACGTATCAGTTCCAGCAGGAGGGACTGACAGTGGTGCTCGGCAGGATGCCCCGGCCTCCCGTTGGGGGTGCAGCACACAGCCATTCCTCTTTGTGCTTTGCATGATTACGGCTTGCTAAAAAATTCCAGTCAGTTGTATTAAAGGTATTTTAAAGAGGTAACAAACCACTTGGATGTATTTTCTCACTTTGATTTTCCTTTCCAACCTCATATGAAGGCATGTTTTCATACAGTCAAAGAACCAAGTTCTGTTATCTAGTTATAGCCGCAAGTTGTACCAGAGGAGGTTTAGGTTAGACATAAGGAAGAACTTTTTTTCTCAGAGTGGTCAGACACTGGATTGGCCTGCCCAGGGAGCTGGAGGAGTCGCCGTCCCTGGCAGTGTTCAAGAGGCATCTGGATGAGGATCTATGAGATACGATTTAGTACTGTGGTAGCAGTGGTAATGGCTGGACAGTTGGACTAGATGATCTTGCAGGTCATTTCCAACCTTGCGATTCTATGATTCTGTGAATCATTTAGACTGGAAAGGACCACTAAGGTCATGTAGTCCAAGTCCAACCTACCCCCACCATGCCCACATCCCTCAGTGCCACATCTCCATGGTTCTTGAACACTTCCAGGGACGGTGACCCACCACTCCCTGTGCAGCTGTGCCACTGCATCACCACTCTTTCAGAGAAGATCCAGCCATGCATCCTTGAGTCACATCTCTGTGTGTGTGATAGTGGGTGCTTGCATGAGGAGCTGGAGGCCCCAGGGCAAGTTGTGCTCTTACTGCACACTTTAGTGTAGAGATAAGAGCAGGAGATAAACATGTGTACTGAACAATTACATAGTTAATAGTTATAACAGTCATAAAGCAAAACTTACACACCCTGGGACTCTAAAGTACAGTTAATTTCTAAATGTAATATCAGTGAGATACGTTCCTGAAGGCTTTTTCAGTCATATTTGCATCAGATTATCTGGATTGGTAAAGTTGATACTGTATTTATGAAACAATCTCAGAAGAAAATCAAAGCAAAGTGTTGGGCGATTCCTTGTGTCAGGACAATTTCTTTGGGTTGAAACTCATTCCGTATATGATTTGGCGTGGAAAGAATTAAAAGCTTTCTGTTGATTAAGTTGAATTTTGAAAAGCAAACTGTAAGTGCTCCATGTCTGATACCAGTAATGTCTGTAGGGCTGAGCAGCCTGATCCTGTGCACCTCCTCAGAGAGCTCAGCCCTCATTCCTATGGAAAAATTTGTGTTGGATTCCAGCCCTAAGGTTTTCTTCATACTTCAGGAACTGCTTTAATGCCTGGGTTCTGCCAAGCTGAGGATCACTTGTATCTCCTGAGAATGCTCTGAATTCCTGCCTTTGCTTCTTGGCTCCATCTGATGCCCCTCAAGGCCCTGCTCTCTACTCTACAAGGAGCCACCAGCCCAGGCAACCAAAACATTCAGCAGCCTTGGGAAGCTGAGGGGCACTTGCCCAGGAATGGGGAAACATGTCCCTGAAGTTACCTGTCCCTGAAGTTACCAAGGCTATCCATACAATTTCCTGCTGTTGCAGATTGCAGAAGCTTTATTTATTTTTCCTGCACATCATCAGCTTGGGTTGTCTGTTGTCCACTCTTGATGTAATGGAGATGACCAAGGGGTTTTCTTCATTCCCCAGAATAAGTCTGTGTTGAATAATGTATTTTCTTCTCTACCTGGACAATATTAATGGTATATTACAACTGTACATTAACATGATGTGGAAAATCAATTTTGCTGCTGTAAGTTGTGCTGGTCCCAAATTAAATCTTAGTTCTTTGCTGTTATGACTTTTAATGAATAGAATGAATCTTAAAAACTCTTGTTTTTGAGGGAAGTCTTAGTAAATATGTAGCTATAAAAACGACAATGATGTTGTAATTACAGAAACTCATTATTGCTGCACATTCATTTAGACCCTTCCATAGCTTTCAAGTTATTTTAAGATTTGGAAATGTTTTAATAATTCCCATTTTTTGGGGGAAAAAAAAAGCATATTTTTACAGAACTGACATGAGTTAGGTGGTTTGAATGACTGTAGATCAGAATTAAGAATAGAGCCATGGTATGACTGTCAGTGTGATGTATTATTCACTGGTTTGTGCTGCTTCCTTGTAAACAGAAAATATTTTCTAAGCCATAATTTACAGATAAATCACCAGGATGTAGGCTTTGGTGGAGAAATCCATGTTATGGTGAATGAAAAATGGTGTCATCTGAAATGGTTTCTCCAGGTTCACGGTGAAAACATGTGGCTATAAATTAAAAAAGAAAGAAAAAAAGGACACTTGGAAATGTGTGGTAGATTTTTGGTCCTAAACAGAGCCATACTGCTTCCTGAATTATAAATTAGTTCAATGCGGTGCATGTTGGTGTGGATACCCTCGAATCAAAAATACTCAACAATTTCTTAAACCTTGCTGCGACGAGTGCAGAAGGAAAGGCAAAGTGTTACTTTACCATAGGACTTGAATTGCAATTGATTTTGAAGAAACGTCTAGCTAATTAAATGTGTTCTTTTATGTAGGTGAAAATACAGGAGATGGTGAATTAGATCTCAGTGGAATTGACGACAGTGAAATAGATAGGGTAAGATATGCTTTTATCCCGAGTCTCTCTGCGTTTGGATATCTGAGAAAGAAAAAAAATGGTTCTTATCTGCTGTATTCTCTCCATCTCTGCCTCTTCACTCTGGCAGTGCTTGCCTCTGATCTATAGAGAGGTTCAAGTGATTTCAGTGATCTGGGGTCAAAGCTAATATTCATGCAAGCCTGTGAATTTAGTGCTGATTTTATGTATGTATGGGACTGCTGCTGCTGCTTTCTTACTGTGCTGGCATAGTTATGTTTTAGAATACCTTTTATTCTTAGAAGAACTTTTAAAAGTTTGGTGGATCTCTAAAATCATTGTTTAATTACAATATATTCATCTTATGAGGCTGCCATGGAAACCAAGCTGTAGAAGCAGCACATACAGCTTCTGTGTGCTTAAAAAAATACCCATAGCATCTTCTGGATTTATTATTATTTGTGTGGCAGCACAAGGTACCCTTTCCATAACAGCCTGAGTATAAAAGACAGCTGTGGAAATGGCCTATTAAAGGCCACACAGCAAGTTGGTGTTTGAGTCCTCCCATCAGGGCCTGACATCCTCTTCAGCTGCCATGTGAGTTGGAAATGAAAAGTGCAATTTGAATGGATAATGCTGATGCTAAAAGCTCCTTTTGGGATGCAGAGTCACTGCAAACAGAAGGGTTTCATAGAGATTGCTGAGAATTGGGCTTGATCTGCAGAATATTCTTGGTGAGGAATGGAGAGGTAGGCAAATGCTCAGCCTGTGGTCAGCTGAGGTGGGTGTGAGGAAGAGCATGTTGGAAATGGAGTAGGCACAAGATGGGGGGCAAGGAGGCTGGTAACCTGAAAGCTCCCAGAGCTGATTCTGAAGGGCTTTGATAGAGCAGATCAGTCTTTTAAAACAAAAATGTATGAAGGAAAAAGCACCTTTTCTCCACTTTGTAGACCGTAGTAAGGTCATAACTTTGCTTTTATGACCTCATGTTCATTTCCATGGCAGTAGACTGGCAATATTGTAAGCCCAAGATTATGAACTTGCTAAAAGCATAAGAAAGACGAATAACTGAGCTATGAGGAAGAGTTTTACTATTATGACCACCTTTAATAGAAACAGATGAAATAGTGAAATAGGGCCTGATAAACCAGCACCTATGCAGCTGCTTGCTCGCTCCATTTGCCCTCCAAGGCAGGACTCCTCCCTACATTCGTTTCATTTGCCTGGAGTTACTTTTCTCATAAAATTCTTCTGTCTACGTTTTACTTCAGAGAAAATCTGGACTACTAAATCCTGTGAGATGTAGAAAACTCAGATTGTTTTTCTAGCACTTAAACATTGTTTTACAAGTTTGAGGTCCATTGCTTACAAGTAAATTGTCGTCTTTATGAAAGATTATCCGGTTTGTCTTCTCCGCTCTGCAGAAGTTCTTCATTGCCAGACAGCATGTGCCATACAGAACCTTTGCTTTGCAGACAGCTGTGCTAAATACTGGGCTTATATCTGTGTGTGAGAAATTGAAGGGGAGATCCAGCTAGCAACCTGCCAGCCTGCTTGCTGCCTGCCTACCCACCTATTTGTTTATTTCTGTGATTTATTTGAATACTTCTAGTTGCTTTACAGCTCCAAGCTTTCTAACAATGTTGCTGTGATTTAGTGGGGTTAACTGCAGGAAGTTTAGATGTGTGTACTGCACCCAGCTCTCTGAAGTCTAGAGGACTGAACCTCCAACAAACTAAGCTGCTTTCATTCTCGCAGACCATGTAATTTTGTGCCTAAACCTTCCCAGAAACCTACCTAGAAGACACGTGTTTCTGCTTTGGCAGCGCAAGGCAGTGGTTCCCATACTGTTTTGAATTACAGACCACCATCACCTCTCAGAATTACTTGCAGACTGCCATGTTGTCATGATACTCTCTTACATCATCTGAAAAAGATCATAAAAACGAGATCATTCTAGATTAATTACGGATCAAGTATTATGATCATGTACAATGAGTCCTGGATGACTATCGACCACCCCACCACAATTTGGAAACCCAGCACTGTGTTTTGAAAGCCGGTCGTTGTTTTTCCAGCTTTAGAATTTGCTAGAAATGCTCTGATTGTTGCATCTTGGTCGTGTTTTCTTTTATATTTTTTTTCTTTCTTTTTTTTTTATTAATAAAATATGAATTGACCTTGTTAGTGGTTTTTCAGTTCAGTTTTGCACTACGATTTTTAAGTCCATTTCTGAAAGCAGATGAACTTGTTTTGTCTTTTAGTATATACTTAACGAAACAGAAGCTCAGATAAAAGCAGAGCTGTGGATGAAAGAAAATGCAGATTATTTGAAGGAACAAAAAGGTAAGTGGATAGGACTGAAATTCTTCTTTTGGCCAGGGTTGCTGAAATATGCAGTCTGTGTAATCTTCATGCTGGTTACCCTTTTGTCATCTTTCAGAAAAGGAAGCAAGAATAGCAAAAGAGAAAGAACTTGGGATTTATAAGGAACACAAGGTATCAAACTGTGTGCTAATTGTGTCTGTTTGAAAATGTCTTGGAAATTCTTTGTATCTGTTGATCACCCTGTGTAGGATGTGGGGGGTAAAGGGATGGGTCACCGCTGAACAAGCCAAACCCAGTATATTTCTATGCATTACATAAATAGAACGCTATAATTTCTCAGGTGATGAGTAAAACACTTTCTTGCCCAAATGTCAATTCTGAGCTACTATCAGGAAAAAATTCAGTGCATGGCAAAATCAGAGCTACTTCTTGCATTTGGGATTGCAGCCCTAATTGCTCACTTATTTAAATACAGTTCTTAGGACATGCCTGACTTTTTTAACACGTGCATGGGGAATTTGTTTGTACTTGCCCTAACTTTAGCAGCTTCCTCTGCTCTTGCTATAATGATTTCTTTATGGACAACTGAAGAGGTCTTTGTTATAGGCACTTAAAGAAGTATTTAGTTGTACCTTTCATAAAGAAGGCGAGGGTTATGTTAACAAATGGCTCGTCCTCCATGTTTAGCAGTTTAAAGCAACCTAATTGGCCATATATTCACAATTTACAGCGTTAGTGTTTTGTGTAATTGAGCAAGTGACAAGTCAAATCTTCCACATGCAACTCAAGCCCGTGTTCATTTTTAATGTGTGTATTTTGTATCTTTCTTTTCTGGCTAATGTGAAAGACAGAGTTTCCTACTTCCCGTAGGTATTTCAATAGTAAAAACAAAACCAGACAATGAAACACTGTTTTATGCTTCAGAGTTTCTCATTCATCCCCCCCTTCCAGGGCCGTGGAATTCTATCAGCAATTTTCAAAATTGTATAACTCTCTGGCACTGAGAAGTAGCCCAAACAACCCACCTTTTTGTTCTGACAACGCAGGAGTTTTTCTCTAGCTGTATTGTTTCTGACAGCTCGAGTAGAACTTGATTAATATAGTGCTTTCCAGTTTCAAGGTAGCACTTGACCCATGTAGGTAAACAGAGGGGCTATTATACATTAAAAAATAAATCTCCTGCGGAGCTTGGTGTTAAAACCTTCCTTTGAAAAGGAAAGGGCTGAATGAGAAACAGAAGAACTTTTTTTTGTACCTAGCTAGGCACCGGTCCCAGTGCAGATAGAAGTGTTCCCTGGTGTCATTTCTCTTTGTCTGGGTCTGTGCAGCATCAAACTGCCACGCAGTGTTAGAGCTGGGCTTGCAGTGCTTGGCCGAGGGACGTTGCCTCTCTCTGCGGGCAGGTGATGTTGCTGCAGCATCCTGCTTCCTCCCAACAGCATTATTGCTTAGAAAGCTGCTGCTAATTTTCTTGACTTTTTTCTATTTTGAGGAAGAGTTGGATGTGCAGCTTTCGGACTTCATATGAAGTGCTGTTGTCAGTGCCTAGGGAAGTGCCCCAGCTTGACACTCACTTGGAAGGTAGTTTTAATAGAGGAATTTGTTTACATGCTGGGTGATGTTATCAAGGTCCCTGTTCCTGGGACGTGTCCACGTTTCTTTTCTGGCAGCGATACAAATGTGCAGTAAAGAATTTGTAATAAACTGCGTGGGCATTTGGCAAAAATGGGAAAGCCTACACTGAATTCTTGTAGAAAGAGAAGTCCCTTAGCCTTAGTCTTGCTCAGCCCCAGACCAGAGAGTGCTGACCCGCCTCGGCCCCATCGCCCATCCTGTCCCCGAGTCACCAGCACTGTGCAGCCACAGGTCGCCCTTCTGCTTCACAACCATTTTGTTTGTCTCTACATCACTAATTTTATATTTTAATTAAGCCAAAGAAAGCTGCAAAGAAGCGGGAGCCAATTCAAGCCAGCACAGCAGGAGAGGCAATTGAAAAGATGTTAGAACAGAAGAAAATCTCAAGTAAAATTAATTATAATGTGCTAAGGGACCTGAACAGCAAAGGAAGTAACACACCAAAGAAAGAGGATGACAGCACTGATGACAGCACCAACACCAAGAAGCTGTCAAGAAGAAAATCTATTGCCAGTAGGAATATAGCCAGCCCTGTAAACAGTGTGGGAAAAAGGTACTGCAATTGTTCATTTCTATCTCTGTCTGTGAGACTGTCTATGTATCTTTCTGAGCCAGACAATGTAGGTACTGAAACATTTGTCTGAGGCCAAAATAATGCTGGGGCCTTGTTTTTATTTATTTTGCCTGCAGTGTCACAGAGGAAACTTATTTATAGTTCGCATATCAAAGGTCTGTTTTGGTATGAGTTAATCATTCTGGGGAAGAAAAAAAAATCAATAGAAATTCATAAACATCAATCTTTGGGCCACAAACAGCTTTTCTTCATATATCCCTGACATTTGGTGTCCTCCCTTTCTGGGTTGTCTGTATCTGCTGACATGACACTAAATGCTCAAAAGCTTTGGCTTTTTGCTTCATTTGAAAAATACAGTTCCCATCTGTTATGACAGCTAGCTGTTTTGATTAGCTTTTATTTCAGTTTTATTCCAAACTTTTGTTGTTAATTGGTGACACAAATATAAAGCTTTACAGTAAATATGCTTGTCGGTTTTCTGGTCTGCATTTGCAAATGTTTTATAGTGTGATGAAAGCTACTATTTTAATGTGCAAAATAGTCAGACTTGCTGGGCAGATTTGTGGTGTGCTGTAATGTGTAGAAGGAGATTGATGTGTCCTATCTGCAATATTCAACTGTTTTATTAGCCTGCAGTTCATGAAATCGTGTTGGATGATCATTTGGATGATCTCTCTCTCTATAGTAATTTTTTATTTAGTTGTTAGATATTTATTTACTGCCTAAAATATGTTGGTTTTTTTGCTTCCACGCTCTACACCACCAGGAAATTCAGACATTTAGTGCAGAAATGCTAGATGGTGTCTTAATACAGTTGTTTGGAGGGTGAAGGGCAGGGGAGGGATGGAGGGAGCAGAGGAGAGCTGGGGTTGGTGATGGCACTGCCTGCAGCAGCAGTGAGGTGGGCAGGGCTCATGGGAGGGGGCTTGGGGTTGTCTGAAGTGAAAATCAGGAAGGAGCTGCAGCTGGAGGTGCTTCAGATGTGATGTTTTCCCTTCCTAAATGAAGCAGCTTTGGGGGGAGAAAGACAACCACAAGGTGTGAGAATTCATCTATTAGTAAAGGAGTGGGGATGTAGCACACCTGCGGAGGTGAAGCTGGACGGGCTGGTATGGACATGGCTACACACAAACCCATTGTTATGACCTGGTTTGCACTTAGCCAATTTCGTTGGCTTTGGCCGATGCTTTTAGATTCTCAGCCAAAATTGTGTCTATCCTCACTGTCACTGGGATACAGATTTTTGCAATATAACGAATGTCTTTTATTTTTCTGCTCTTCCTTCTTTATGCCGTATTTTATCAAAATGGCTTTGTTCTCGTTCAGCTTCTAACCTCTCTAATATCAACAGCTTTTGAATTCATTACTCACTGAGGATTTTAGTTTCCTATGTAAGTTGCTACTTCAGGTCATGTTTAATGACTTAAAACACATGTTTTCTAATAGAAGGAAAGTGAAGATGCACTCAGGATCATCTCACAGCATTGACATATGTCTTTTTTATTATTTAACAGGTATAGCGAGTCATATTTCTGTAATTTTTAGCGAAGCACAGCTCTGGTGCAGTTACCAGAAATGGAATGCTGTGATGGGCAGTATGGGCTTGTGAGAGACCCATTGCTTTTCAAGACTTAGCAGTAATATGAACACCTGAGTCGCTGCAGCACATCCATCCTGTGTCCCCCTGAGGCCTGCTTTTCAGCAGCATTGGGCACTTGGACCTCCTGTTGAAGCCAGCAGGTTAAACCCTTAGCATCTTAACAGGTGTTAAACTCTTTGGAAAATCATGCCATAAATATTTAATTTAACAGTGGTGCAACTTGAAAAGGTTTCTAAATAAATACACAAATCAGTATTTTCCAAAAGCAGCTAATAAAATGTGTTTATTTTTCCTCTTGAGTGCCTAAAGTACGTCCTTAAGATGCATAACAGTTTCCTGATGATGATTAGCAGATCTTAGATACAATGAATTTTGCAGCAGAGCACTTCAGAGAAGGTTGGTGATACATGCAGATATGTGGTTAAGATTTTGCACTCTATTAGTAGGCAGCATTCCTGATTAAATAAAATCAAGGACATGGCAAACCATACGTTTTTATTATTTCTTACCATTAAAGATTTATGACATACTTTTGATTTTTTTGCTAGTAGTCTGAATGCCATGTCTTTTAAATGGCATGCATAAATTTTTGTGTTTTGCATTGTTCTAATATGCCATGCATTCATTTCCTTTGTTCAGCATTGTTCCTCTGAGAGGTGAATGGCTAAATACTTTCCCAGTGATACAAAAATAATGGCAATTTATATGCAATTAATAATAATAAAAACCCGGAACATTGCTCATTAGAAAATGAATGAAGCTCATAATGTAGCATTATCCAGGAGGCATTTGTGGAGTTCTTGCAAACTGTTTTGGTTTGTAGTGATTTACAGTCCAGCCTATTCAGCTTTATATGGCTGAAATATTTAGCAAGCTCTGTGTGACTGCAGCAGCACCTTGCATAACTGTGCTTTCATGCAATCCTTTAGTTTGTGTGAGATGTAGTCAGGATTTAAAGAGCAGCTGATTTAGTCCTGATCCCAATTAGGGCTAGGAAAGGAATACTCCTTCTTGGTGATTAAAGCACTACTCCAGTAAAGGTATTAGATGAGGAAAAGTAGATTTGATTGCTTTCCATGTTCAAGCAGAGGTCCTATAAACACAGCTGGCTTTGTCATGTGTCTCAGAAACCATCTTCCTATCCAATAGGTAGCATCTTGGAAGCAGGAGGTTTATCTCTATTTTTCAAATTGTCTCTTGCTGTAAAATATGCTGCACTTGTATTTCTGGGAAGAGGACTTCAGATCTTCATTTGAAGATGAGATTATCACAGCCAGATGTGGTGCAGTGTCTTTGTTTTCTAATGTGATGTAAGATAGTAGTTAGTTAGCAGTGTTGGTCTGTGGAATCTTGTAAAAAGTTCTTGATTTGCATGAAATTTATGAACAGTTGGCATGCTGACCATCCTCATGGAGCATGCACCTCTGGGATAGTCTTTCGATCACATCAGAGCTATTATAATCAGAACTAACTTAATGGTTACTTAGAGCCAAAGAACGTATCATTCATCTCAACACTATTTCTTCAAAATTCCCAATTTTGAAATCTTGGAATTGTTTCTGAAATTTTCTCAGGAAGGTACATTGAGAGAATTAACTCCATGGATAGTGCAGAGAGATTTTTGAACAGTTTTCTTTGCTGCAAATAGGATCATAGTGGCCTGGGTTGAAAAGGACCACAGTGATCATCTAGTTTCAACCCCCTGCTGTGTGCAGGTCGCCAACCAGCAGCCCAGGCTGCCCAGAGCCACATCCAGCCTGGCCTTGAATGCCTGCAGGGATGGGGCATCCACAGCCTCCTTGGGCAACCTGTTCCAGTGCCTCACCACCCTCTGGGTGAAAAACTGAATACTGTGCCACTTTCAGAGTATAAGAAAAAGGCATGCTTTTTTATAGACACATTTTCCCTAAGTGTACTGGAGTTGTACTTAATGTATCTGTCAGGAGAGTGTAAAAATAGTAAAAAGAATTTTAGGAAAGTTTATTTTTTGTGAATATATTTCACTGCATTTCACAGTGCATCAGGTTAGGGCTTTTTTGGTTCTGGTGGGTATCATTGTTGCTGCTTCAGAAGCAAAAGCTGTTTCATTGTGTGCTACAGAGATGTGGCACGGTGGTTATTACTGTAATAGAGATTGCGACTTTAATTTCAATTACCAGTTGCACATTTTATCTTCAATAATGTCTTCTGTGCATATGAAACAGGCGTCATGGAAGAGGAATGTGTTGAACTCCTAGTGAAGAGCAATTGCCACTTGGAGCTACTTGAAGCCTAAACTCTAGTGTGAGCTTTAAGTCCACTAAAAACAGAGTCTGCAAGCTTTGGGTTGAAAGCTAAATAATTTATTTTGTATTTGCTTGAGCTGTATCTTGCTTGCAAAGTGAAATGTGTTGTTCCAAGAAAATGTGGGAACAAAAAAGCTTTCAAGTCACTACTTTTTAAAATTTTTATGCCCATTTATTGCTGTGTACTTGAAATTGGTAATGATATTAGAGAGGATGGGATATATCATCAGGGGAATAAATGTGTCAGGTTAATCTCCTAAAGAATTCGCCTTGGAAGAAGTGGAGCAGGACTGCAAAGCACAGCTGAATCCACTGTAATGAAACAAGGTTGTTCTGAATGGAAGCATATGAATACGTTATAGAAAACCAAATCAAGCTTGCTGCAGATATGACAGAAGCCGTTGGTAGAGATTTCAGGTTTGATTAAAGTTTGAGTTTCACCACCAAGTTCTATACGTGGTCTCACTTGTGTCCTTTTGCTGGTAATGTTCCCCCCAGCAGGGTACAGTGCAGTGCCTGGGGCTGCGGGACTCAGGCCTGGCCTTAAGGGATGCTTTGGCTTAGCATCTGTTCCAGCTGTGTTTTTGTTGACTTCTCAGGGGGTGTCACAACCCCAGAAAATTTAGCTTGGAAAAGTGGAGGAGACCTCGTTGGGGCCTTCCAGAACCTGAAGGCTTACACGCAGAAGAGGGACCGACTTATTACATAGTCTGATAGTGATTGAACAAGGGGGATTGGATTTAAATTAAAAGAGGGGAGGTTTATCTTAGATGTTAGGTAAGAAATTCTTTACTCAGAGGGCAGTGAGGCCCTGGCACTGCTGCCCAGAGCTGTGGGTGCCCCATCCCTGGAGGTGTCCAAAGCTGTGGATGGGGCCCTGGGCAGCCTGAGCTGGGGGGTGGCAGTCCTACTATGGCAGGGGATTGGAGCTAGAGGATCTTTAAGGTCCCCTCCAACATGAGACATTCTGTGATTCTATAATTATATGAAAAATCTCCTTCATTACAAGGGATAGTGTATAGGATGCTTTCTACAGCCTCATGCTTGGCGTCTCATTTAAACACAGCATGTTGCCTGGTACTTTCTTGGCTCTGATCAAAGTCAGATTCCCGTAAGAGGTAAAATAAGAGCAGAAGCCTAATTTACTGATTTTTGGTAAAGTTGTTTCAGAGAAACAGCATTGGCAGCTGCAGGCTTTGTCCCTTCCTGGGTGTTTGGTCTGGGTGTGCGAGGGCAGTGAGCACTGTGCAACCTGCTTGGCCTGACACTGCCTCTTCCATGTAATTATTAACTCTCTGAGCATCTGGCAGAACCTGTCTGTTCTTTTCCTGTGAATAGGAAGAGAAGAAGCCCCACATCCAGGATTACTGATAATGACAACCCTTTATTTTCAGTTGTGTTGCCCAGGCAGGTGTTGAGTGCCGTACTGTTGCATTGCTGCTAACCCAACTGCAAGTCTGAGTGCCCATGATGCTTGTTCTACATTTGCTATGGCTTATGATTTATTTTTATGAACTCAAAGCAATCAAATTATTTTTTTCAATGCATGGTACTTTTAGTTTATTTTATATTATGAGACTGGTATTTGTGGAGGGGAAGAGGGTGAACTCAGTTCTTCCAGATTACTTATATCAATCCACAACTGCATGAGACAAAACTCAGTTTGAGTAATTCAAGGGATGCTTGAATGTCTGAAAAACCTTGAAAGTGATATTTCTGTTATGTTTCTAGCTATTCTTTATAGCAGATAGACTCAAGTGGTCGTTCATTAATTCAAGAATGTATGCATCTGTATACCTTTGATTCATTGTGTATAGAAGCGAGTTGTTTCAGAACCTCTTTCATTCAGAAGAATAACATTTCAGCAATAGTTTAAGAGATTTGGAAGAGGGTATCTAAGAGGTCCTTTGATTGTTGGGAGCACAGTGGGGCCTGGTGGGCTGCCAGGCATCTGTGAGGATACCCATGGGCAAGCTCTTCATCACGAAGCTGAGCTGCTCAGGAGGGAGAAGTCCTCATTTCTGGCAGATGTGAGGCTTTTGAAAGTCTTTTCTGTACCAACTTTAGTATGTATTCTTACAAATTGGTCCTTTGAGATGCGATCTTAAGAGTGTTTTTATATTCTTTAATTTTTCCACCATTAATTTTTATTTTTTCAGTATTGCCTTTAGCTCTTTGTCTAATTTACCTTTGATAGGCTGTTTTTCTCCCTCTCTGCTTTGAAGTCTTATTACATGGCTTGGAATTCATATGTATTACTCAAAGTGAGATATTAAACTTTATTTCTCGTCTTTACGCAGTGCTTCAAGCCTTCTTTTCTTATGTGACAAACGTGCTAGCACAAATTGCCCAACAGAGACAAAATTCCTTACAGAAGATACTGGGAGCGTGTGTTGAGATGGTAGTTCAGACTGTCTTCTGTAGCATGATTATTTTTGATTGGTGTTTTGGTGTTTCCTCCTGAAGCACCCTCTGGTTGGCTGTGGGATTATCCACTTCTATTTCCTGGGTATGAAGCATGTGAGAACCTTCCCATGTGGGCGTATGGCATCACAGTTTGAATCTTCTGCACTTGGTAAATAAATTCTCCTAACACTCTGACATAACTGCTTTCTTATGTGATTCCTGCTTTGAGAAATTCCGTGGAGTGTAATTTGATGTATGTTTGTGCTTTGCTGTGGTATATAATCATTTAAATCAGAGGTTAATCAAAATGATTAGTCATTTTAAACAGGAAAACGGTGACATTTGATAAGTACCACTACTCAAAATAAATCCTGCAAGTATTTTCCAGTCTTGTAACTTTAGAGGGACACATTTATGCAAATTATGGTTAGCATTTTATTTACCAAAAAAAAAAAACAACAAAGCCAAGGAGAAATGAATTCAGCCCTTCCAAGCCTCTGCTTTTCAATTCATGCATCTGCATTAGCAAACGTGGCTGTCTAGGGGAGAGCTTTACCAAGGGCCTTGGAAGGAGCTGACATGCATTTATTTGCTTGTTCACAGTAAGTTTGAGGAGTTGATTTAATAAAGCCCATCAGAACGTTGTAGCCTGGCTGGAGGTGCAGGTTCCTGCTCTTCATGTGAGCTGAGAAGCCTTTTGTAAGGAGATAAACCAAAGGAGAGAGCTGGGGAGAAACTCATCAGGCCCAACATTTTGTAAAGTGAACGTGTATGCTAAAATCTGTGAGTGCTCAAATCAGATGAGCTCAGTCCTTCCCTCCTTACTGACAACAGGGGAGGAGACATGCATTTCTTCTAGATAGACTGCTTGTGCATATGCAGAACTAGGCAGCTGTGAGACACCTGGGAGAGAGAAGCCAGGAGAAAGGTTTACTCTCTCTCCAACTCTTCACACTGAGATGAGACAAAAAGAAAGGGAAAGATTCTTTTGAAACTTCCCAAACCCATCCATCCAGCAGCTGGGAGTGTTTGTCAGGGCTTGATGTTTACTCTGGTTACTCCGGCTGTTTGGAAGATGAGTTCTGTAAAAGTTCTGGAGTCATTTGCTTTAGAGTACTGGCATTTAAAATACTAAAATTTCAGTACTGCAACAAAGCTGTCTGTATTTTTCTCTCTGTAAAATATAATCGGAGACAAAAGCCCCTGGTATGGCTCAATGATAGGAGAAATAGCATTAAAAAGCTTTCTCAATGTGAACCAATTTATGTAAGTTCAGTGACGCTGCAAATCATCTCTAGTTGTACATCATTCATTAAGAGCATTCAAATTTTATAGTACAGACTTTTAATGTTGTCAGAATTTGGCTTAGTGTAAGCGTAAGGGAATATGGTCTGTTGCCACTGCGGAGGAGTATTCCTGAGCTGTTTAATCTTACGAGGTACTTGGAGAACCTTATAAAAATAAACCCTTCAAGATAGGGTGAAGACACGTGCAGAGTTGTGTGAGCGTTTCACTGTAACAAGTTTCTGCCAAATTCAGAGCTTGGGTCTGTTTGCCCACAGTAATTAGAGTGCCTTCAACTTAAAACTAAAAAGGCATTGGTCTGGCTGACCTTGTGGCCCATACCCAGGTCAAGGCTCCTTCTTTTTACAGCAGCTTTATTGTTTGTTTAATATAAATTGGATATTGCTTTTCCTCCTCCCACTCAAGAAAATGGTCTCCTTGTCGGATTCCAGGGGAGGTCAGCTGGGCAGTGCAAAAATGCAGATGGATTTTTGTGACTGTCTGAAGTAATTTCATCTTCCATCAAAGACCAAAGGAGTGGTTTTAGCCCGGAAGATAATTTTGCATGAAATTTGTATTGCGAGCTCCTTGTTTGTCTGTATTCTCATTTTCATGTTTATTAGATGAAAATGTTCTGTGACCCTTTTCTTCCAGTTTGGACTTGGTATGTCTGGCAGGAGGCTTAGTATAAATACATATGCACACTTCAGTAGTGTGTTAGCAGAAGCTGTATGTGATTTGGGGAGGAGGGCAGTGGGAAGAAGGAAGGCAATACGAAGTGCGGTGGTCCTTGCTGTCCAGAGCTGAAGGTACACGTTCTGCTGCCACAGCCAAGAGTGCTTGGTTGCTGTGATTTGCTCACATTGTTAGTCTGTAGATCTTTATGCCTTCATTTTTATTTTATGAATGGAAAACGGTTGATTTCTGAATTTATATTTCCCTTGATTTTAGTCCAGCAGGGTCTGTTTGTTGATCTTCCCAGTATGTATTTGCTAATTTTCTTTATGTAATACAAGGGAAGAGTAAAGCTGATGTGCTTTACATTTGCCAATGAAGTTGAGTTTTTTCAGTGGATATTTATTAAGTACTTCAAAGAAATGGGACAAAACAAGTCAAAAGTTGCCTTGTTCTCTGTAGGATTGGCTGTACGTTATTCTTCAATAACCCAAACCAGGAGAGCAGCTACAGGAAGCATTTTATTTCTTGATGTTTGCGTACATTACCAGACTGGGTAACTGGCAATCATTATGTGGTTGTGATTGCTCTTCTTTCACCGCAGCTGGGTAAAGTAGTGGAAAGTTATGGCAGTTTGTTGTAAAACTTGAGGTACTGTGTTGCTCACAGAACATTTAGCAGAATCTGCATAATTAGTTTTAAATTGGCCACTGTTCTGTAACTCAGTCATTTATGTAAGTGCTGTTCCATTACCCAGTGATGTTGCTGGCGTGCTGACTGATTTCAGTTTTACCTTGTTGCATTTGTTACTAAAAATAGGATAAAACACATTGAGATTATTTCTAAATGTGTTCTTGGAAGATATATACAGCAAATCCAACTTTCCTGTTGCTGAATTTGCAATTCATTCTAAGTCAGAAGTTCCTGTCCAGCATTTCCACCCTCCTCCAGCAGTGGACTGAACAAACTGATTGCTGTGTTCAGCATTTGCAGCAACCAAGCTAACTTCCCCGCTCTCTCTAGAACAGCACGTGTTCTCTCATACAGGTCCCTACCGTGTGACTCAGAAAGGTGCAAGGGAGCGAACCACTGACTTCTGCATACATTTTCCTCTTTCCGTATTTTTACACTGGAGAAGAAGCCTGTGCTGCAGAGGTGGGATGGGATGGGATAGAATGTAGTATATATGGACCTAAAGTCCTGCAGCCCATCTTCCCAGTGCACGTTCAAGTGAAGATCCTCTCATTCTGTGTGCTCTTGCAAGGCAGCACGTGGCTCAGCAGCTGTCAAAAACTGCAACTTGCAGGGCTGTGATTGCTGGCAGGGAAAGGATGTGATGAGGGACACGTGGTGTGACAGGTCTAGAATCTGTATTGATATTCAAAGTTGAATGTTCAAGCATAGGAAGAACCTTGGGCACAGTGCTCTGAGGTCCCATTCAGGACAGAAGCACTGGGCATACATTCATCGTCTGCTGTCTCTGTATTCAAAAACTGTTTTAAGTGTATTTATATGAAAGAAATATATTGACAGCATAGTTATCTTTTAAAAGTTATCTATTTAATCTGAGTGGGGATATGAAATATGAAGGAACAGTGTATAAATTTGAAAGGAGAAGGAAGTGGCTGGAGTATTTATTTTATAAGGTTATCTTTGCTTGACTAGAGTGGTGGTGTGATAGCTTTAATAGAAAAATGGCATTGTGAACTTCATGGATTTTATCATGCAGCAGTAAAGAAACAGATAACTTGGAATCCTAACTAAAACATTGAGCAACACAATCATCAGATTAAAGCTGCAGTTCAATCAATCAATCAGCTGATGAATTAATAGCAGAGATTAAAATCAGCGTAGAATCAAGTGATTAGATGGAGAGAAGCAAGGCAGAAATCAGGGTTTTCTAGGATGTGGGACTGGTTATAGCAGGGCAGGAAGGTGGGATATTCAGTGAGCATCACCTGCTGCCCAGCTCCTGGAGGCTGCAGGCGGGCCCTTCCAATTACTGAGTTGAAAAGTCACTCCATGGGTTAATTTTGGGTCTAAGCACACTACTTAGATGATGTTGGTTTAGACACTACTTGCTCTTTTTCTATTTATTTTCTGCCAAATTAACTGTGTGCAAGCATTCTTCATTAAGCAATATAGGCTTCAAAAATGATCAGCAAATATAGCACGTCTTAAACATGTTTGCACTTCATTTGTACCTTTTAAAATATTGCAGAAAAAAAAAGATTATGGGAAGAAAGTGGAAGAAAATTTAACTCTTTGTGCAGGTTTTTTATGGAGCGTTTCGGGTAGCAGAGCACTCTGGGTTGCTCAGGTCACTGAGTGCTGCCTCCTGTAGACTTCTTATGGGCATTCCTACATCAGGCTGTGCCCTCTGCAGCCTCTCCTCCTCCTGGCGATATTTGGGACGTTAGGATCATTAATGTCTCTCAGTAATGTGCCATATGTTTATCGCTGATGTGTTTATTTATGATACAGGATCTGCCTCTTCAAATCCTCTAAAGGCATTGGTGAAATACAACCTTTCTTTTCCTATGACCTGGTCAAGTCCAAATGAGATTTTTACCTTTGAATAATCAGGAATATAAAATCTGACATTGAGACCCAATAATTTTTTATATGAGTTATATTTAAAATCAGAACATACTGTACTCGTAAACTACAAGAGAGGACTTGATGAAAAGGCTGCAGTCTCATCGTAGGAAATATTCTGAATACAGAGATGTTCTGATGTACTGACATGGTTATTGGGGAAGTATGGATGGTAGATGGATGATCTTGGAAGTCTTTTCCATTCTTGGTGATTTTGTGACTGTATATGACTTAAATTTCCCTGCATTCCTGTAGACACAGAAGCTACTTTTCATCTGTGGAGCCATATTTCCATTTTCCTGTGTTTTTTTTTTTTAATGTTCTTGTTCCTTTTCACAAGGGAAGAGTTGTGGGAGCAAAAGAATTTGGTTTAACTGGTTTAAGAAAGTGTCCTTCAAAACAGTGCTCCATAGAATCCATTTAAGATTGTATCAGTGTATCTCATTTGGTCAGGCTGGTGTTGTGTATAGATGCTTTGTGAACATTCTTGATCTTATGGCATAATGTATAGCAAGAATTATGAAACTCTTTTAGACAGCCAAAATGTAGTTATCAATTTTGATCTGTATATGCCATTTCCATGCAGTTTTCTTCCTTGTGAATGCTTCTGATGAGCTACTGGTCAGAATATGTTGCTGTTTTACAGCTCAGACTGTGCCTTACATCTCATGAACGTAAACCTGATTCACGCGCACTGAAAGCATGAAATGACAATGCTCAGTTCTGTTGAGGATGGAGAAGGCCAGGCCCTTGGTAATGTGTAACAATAGGACAAGAAGCAATGGCCTAAAACTTGTATGTAGGAAGTTCCATACTAACACATGAAAGAACTTCTTTATGGTAGGAGTGTTGGAGCACTGGAACAGCTTACCCAGAGAGGTTTTATGGGGTCTCCTTCTATGGAGATACTCCAGTCCTGTCTGGACACCTGCCTGTGTGACGTATTGCAGGAACCTGCTTTAGCTGGGGGGGTTGGACTCAATCATCCGTTGAGGTCCCTTGCAACCCCTGTGATTCTGTTACATTGCACAAACAGAGGGATGCAGGAAAAGGAAAAATAAATGTCTAATTAAGGATTCTAAACCGGTGAGTTTATGCTTGTTTTTTTCCTGTAACTAATGAACTGAGTCCCATGTGAAGTGAGTTGAGTATAAGCCACGAGAAATCATGAATTTTGTATAATGTAAAGTAACTTACTGGCAAGTGACTTACTAGCTGGAGAGCTCTGGGTTGAAAGGTGACTGTTTTATACAAACAAACCTCATCTTGCTGACCTTTGCAGACCCTGGCTGCCACTCTGTCTATCCAACCTGAAGAGATCAGAAAGCTCTTCACATCAAAAGGGACCCACAGACACAGTTGTCTCCGAGGGTCCCATTGTGCTTCAGGGTGATTTATCAGGAGGCAGCCGCCTGCCTGCTCCGGAGCCTTCACCCGCTGGCACCAACAACACAGAGCAGCACCACTGCTGTCGGGCAGGCATTCAGTCTGCAGCCTCTGCCTGCTCGGAACAATGCACATCTCCTGTGTGATGGATGGGGAGCTCGACCCCCTGAGTCATCTGCCCAAAGCTGGATGGAGGGCTGGCTGCTTTTCTTGGATCAATATTTTCAGGTGCTTCCTGTGTTCTCCTCAGGAGTGGATAAAATTCATAGATTTTGCATCTTTCAGCGCATGGTGATCTTCTGTTTCTGGATTTTATATATATATATGTGTGTATATATATATATATGCATATACATATATTTATATTCACACATATATATATTCATTTTATATATATATATATATATATGTACATATGTGGATACAGATAAAAAAGACAGGTTTTACAGAAAAAGTCCCTTAAATAGCTGTTGCAGGAAGGTACAGTTTTTCTGCATTTATTTCTACCTCATTAAGAGCATTGGCAGAAAACATTTCTAAGATCCAGTGATTGCTAGGCTGCAGTTTTTCTGTTAGCTTTCCTTTTTATTATCTATTATCTATGTTTTATTCCTTAAAACATAAGCAGGTCTTAAATTAAGGAATTCTGAGCTCCAAGGCCTGGAGTGAGTTTGCAGGAGTATATAGTGACTATTTTGTTGCAGTGTTGGTAGCTAAGAGATATTAAGCACAGCATTATATTAGCTTTTCAGTGAAGGCTGGAGACCAGAATACTCAAGTTTATGGTTCAGCATTTGCTGATAGGATTTGCAATTCAGGGAAATCCAGATTTAAGATGTTTTTTGCAGAGAGCTTACAAGAAGCCAACTTCAGTAACAGATGCATTTTTGTCTAAATTACTTTTCCTCTCTTTTCAATCTGAGTATCTGTTGATTTCATTTTAAAACCCATTTTAAAGCAAATGAAACCAAGATTTTTTTCATTGCAGTAATCCATACTTTCAATATCCTTCATCTCTACGGCCCATAGTTTTAAGAGCTGTGGGAGACATACTGGGGCTGGGGGTACCCATGCTGGGCTCTAGTTTCAGGCCATTGTAAAGGTTGATGACGATTTTGAAGGCTGTTATTGAAGATGTAACTTTTAGTCGAGCAGGCTCCAGAGCACAGCAGAGCTCCTCTCTCCTGTATGCTGCTCCACTTCACAGCTGCGGAGAGATCTGGCTAGCTTCCAATTTAAACTGTCTTAATAAGGTAAATCCGAAATGATTTAAACGCTCTTAATTTACCACCGTAACTCGAGGGTCAAAGTCACAGGAGCTGTGGAAGTGCTGATATTTAAGGGAGTTTTTAAAGAGGAATTTAAACGTAGCTGCTTTAATAAGGTCATTAAGATGAGGTAGGGAAGGTTTTAGATAAGTGATTTCAATCACTCCAACTTTTTATTAGTGAATCACCTTAAGATTTTCTGCATTGTAATGTATGTAGGGCTGGCTTTTGTCCCGCTGCCCTCAGTGGGCTCTGGTGTACGCCGTCTGGATGTGGAGCTGTGTGTTTTGGTATGTGTGCAAGGAGTTGTGAGTCAGTCCCTAACGAAGCACATCGTTGGACGAGCGAATGCTCTCAGGCTTTGTGCTTGCTTTTGGAAGGAAATGGTAAAACAATCCAGTTAAGAATACCTGAATTCTTGCCAACGGGTGTTATAGCTTTCCCTGATAACTTACTGAACATGCTCTCCATACCTATTGCTACAGATAGTTTCTCTTGCTTTCTTTTGTGCAATAATTTTGGGGATAGCCTTGTGTTTAATGGTCTTGCCTTGTGTTTTTAATGGTCTTGCCTTTCTTTAGCTCGTATCAGCTATCTGTCAGTGTTATTTATTCTGTTTTTGTTTTGTTGAGGCTCATAGGTGCCATTTGGACTTCAGTCTCTCTCATAACCTAGGAAAAGAACCTTTTGATTCGCACAAAGAAGAAAAAGTTGTGTTTTTCTTAGAACTTCAAAAGCACAAAATGAAGATGAAATAGGAAAATCGAGAAATAATTCAGAAACACTGAAAGGTGCAGACTGATTAAACTGCAGGGAACATTCACGTATCAGCTGTTTGGTCTCCTGAAGATCGATACTGTGAGACTAATCTGTGATGCTGTGGCAGTCTATAATATCTCTAACGTATTATCTTCCAGAGTATTATTACTGGACTAAAAATGGGTCGTTTTAAATTTTGAAGATATTGGAATACTCATCCTGGTGTTCATTATTTCATAAAATGGATCAAGGGCGTTCTTTGTGTGCAGAGTACAGTACTCTTTCAAAACAATATTGAAAGGTGATCATGTTGTTCCAGCAATCTTGTCCAGCATGGTTATGCTTGGATGGACACCAGAAAAGAAAAAACAAAAGCAGAGCTCGGAGAAAGCAAAATGTGGTTGGTTCGTATCTGGTGTTCGTTCATTATAAAGATCTCATCCCTCTTTGCTGGGAGATGAAGAGAAAGAAGTAGAGCATCTGTGTCATCACAGCTGTGCTCAGTGAGAGCCACAAAAACAACCTGGAAGTTTTTGTGATGACTTCTGGTCATTGTAAGTTGGATTCTGGGGGTTTATAATTTGGTGGAGAGGGAGCAACATTTTTAGTAATAGACTTATTCCTGTGCTGATAGACAAGTTATGAAGTTTGGGCTAATTATAATTTCCTGTGTCTCCATAAGTGGATTTGAAATGACTTTGTTTGCTCTTATGCTGTAGTAACTTTTTTTCATTTATTCTTTTTCCTTTCAAGCAACTGAATGCCATATTGCCTCTAAATTGGGAAAATATTAAATTTCCGTAGCCTAATCTTAGAGTCTTGTTTTTCCAATTATATTTCAAAACACTGATGGACAGTGAAGTCAGTGAAGGCAAAAAGACAGAATTCTTAACCGAGGGTGGATTTGGAAGCTGGTTAAAAATATGGATAGAAAACAACCTGTCTCACGAGCTGTGTAACCATCAAAGTTTAGCTTCTACCAATTGCACCAGTTTTCCCTTGGTCATTCCCTTTCTCCTCTCGAGCAACACCTCCATCTCTGCTCTGTGAGCCCTTCCTGCAAGCTGAGCCAGGGTTTTTTTGATGTGACACATAGCTAAAACCCAGCTGATACCTGTATGGTATCAACTAGATGATCGTGATGTTCTTTTTCAGCTCAGGCCATCTATGATTCATTATTTTCTCCCTTGAGAAGGGATATCTTTGGGTCTCTGCTTCCCATCTACACTTTCCACAAAGGGCATGTTACAATTTGGGGTCCCTGGATGGGTGGAAGGGTTAGAGTGAAGTGAATGACTGTTGGATGCACTGTCAGCACCTGCTATACAATTATCTTTGCTGTGCAGTGGAGAGTGTGCCTTGCATGTTGCCCATGAGTGGGTTTCTATTCCTCTGATTTAAGAGGATTTTTAAGGTTGGTGTGTGTTTGTGTGTGTGTGTGTTTTGTCTGAGTTACTATCGAATAGCTTCCAACAGTTAAAAACTGTTGCTCTTTTGAGCAATTTTCACTGTGAATCTGAGATCACAGCACTCCTAGAGAAAAAATAATCTTTAAGTCTCAAAATGCCTGTGTTGAAGTTGCCCAGTATTGGCAGTGAATACGTAGGTGGGAAAAATAATCTTTAAGCCTTGAAATGCCTGTGTTAAAGTTGCCGAGTATTGGCAATGAATACGTAGGCATGATGCATTTCATCAGCTTTGCTTGTAGCTAACCAAAGGGAGTTTGTCATAACATGAGTCGCTTATTGATGACACAGTCATCTGTGATTGATTAAAAGTGGCAGATTTATTTCAGCTTCAACTCTTTCCATTAGCATTCATATCGACCATCTGGCAGTGGAAAACCGTACTTGTGAGACAGACTAAGATCTTGTCAAAAAAAACTACAAGATTTCTTTAGGCCTTTTCTGCCAGTGTCCTGATGGGTTGGAAAGTTGTCAGCTTTTAGTTTCCTGACAGTTCTTCTTGTCTGAGAGTGTTGTGACATTCTGGGTCACCTGTGATTTGCTTTCAGTGGCTTTAATCTTTTTAAATTTTTGCTTTGATCCCAACAAATATTGAGTTAGTGGTTGTACTGGTGTTTGTTTTTGGGGTTTTTTTGTGCTTAGGGTAAGAAGGAATATGTACTGCTTCAGTGGGAGGAAAAGGGCAAACAACTTTTTTTTCAGAACGGTACCTATGGAAAACCAGAATTTCCCCTTGATGATGAAAATGTCATATAATAATCAAAATCATCTGACCGTGCTTAAGATACCACTTCCAAAATCATGTGTAGATTATGTACCAAGGAGGGATGCTTTAGGGTCACAAATTCAAAATGAATTGTGGTGTTCCAAATTGTGGAATTGCCTCCATGTCTATTAAATGCTAGATATATGAACTGGTATGAGAAAAACATGGACCTGTCATCCAAAGGATGATTAAACCTCAGGACATTTAGTGAAGCCCTGCAACTGAACTGTGGATTACATCACGGTCTGAAGTGCAGCTGCTGCTCTGGCCCTACCATCCCCTGATGAGTAATAGTGTATCAGGGCTATCTTTGGTAAACAGCTTTATGTGGCTTTTCTGCTTCAGTGTTTGGCACTTGGATCTGTATTGCTGTCTGTGTCTTCCCACTGGCAGCATCCCCTGCTTCCCACAAACGCAGTAAAAGCTTGAAATCTTGTTGGTAGGACCCCTTCCATCTAGATTTTATAGAGGACATTGTAAAGATTAATTTTATCTGTGTGTTGCAGAGAGGTGAGTTATGGATAGAGAAAAGGCATTCTGCATGGTTTTCCCTGCATTTGCAGGGTTTGGTTTTAACAGTGCTTTGAAGTCTTTGTTAAATGTATTTCTGGGGAGATGCAGGAGGTGGGAGTGAGAAGGAATCCTTCAATTTCTCGGAGTGTGATAGATTTCTGTCCGGGATCTCCAACTTGACCTTGCTGACTGTAAATATTTTAAACGGTTCCATGGATATTTCAAGCCTGTGGCTTGTTGAGGCGTAATGCAGGAGAGACTTCTTTTTAAATGGGCTCCTCATGACACTTAGGCTCACAGAAACAATGCAGCAAGGGAAAGTGTTAAAATATATGCATGAAGATGAAAGCAGCATGTCTTATTAGGAGATTACCAGCAATAGTTCTCTTGAATAATCTCCTAACAATTTATTTTCAATTTTGTATACAATTTTGCAAATTGTGTTGAGGCAGCATTGAGGTTACATAGCTGCTAGTTACTTGCATAATATTTAGCATTAAAAAGGGGATGAATCCCTTCTGGTTTTATTTTCTGTCATTAGTAATGTTTATGCTGAGAGAGTATGCAATTTCTGCAAATGAGATGTTTTTTGGACAGTTAGCAGGGATTATCTGAAACACATAAATAATGTATAGTGTAATTCATTTGAAGGTCTGTGTTAGCCTTTTTTGGTCTAAAGCAGAAGAATATTGGAGTAACAATTGGGAGGAAATTTATTCAGCCACTTGAAGACTGAATATGGAGGATTAGGGCTTGTTTGTTTAAAAAATTTCTCAAAAAGTGCTTCTCGTGTCTATTACTTTAGTTTTGTCATCGTATCTGTGGAAGATCATTATCATATTCTTTAATAAGGGCACGTATTGAAGCACATATCAAAATTGGAAGCAACGTACTTCCAACCATCCGTAAACTATTTCATACAAACACTTTGCAGAGCTGCTAATAGACACCATCCTTCTCTCAGAAAGTTTCTTAAAATTACTCACCTGTGGGTTTATTTGTCCTACTTATGAAATTTTCTTTTAGAAACAATGCCTTTTGGCAGCTCCTGTTGTACTCATACTGATTTTTGGATAACTGACCAGACTTACTCCCAACACCATCTCAGTGCACTCTTTGAGACCACTTGCCAGTTGTCTGCTTGAACACCATCTGTTCCTGGCAGAAGTTACCTTTGAATACCTAACAAAACAGGTCATGGGAAAAAAAAATCTTCCAGGAGCTAATGATGTTAGCATACCCTTCTTCTCCACTCCGTTACCCTTTTCCTCACAGCATTTCAGGAAACTTGGACTATTTAGACAGATTCTCTTACCCCAAGATCTTTCCTTTGAGGAGTACCAGTATCTGCCCAAGCAAACGGTGAGAATGGTGCTAGCTTTCAAGAAGATGCTTAGTGGAAAGCTTGAACAGTGTGTGAAACCCAGTCCTACTTCATAATGACACAGAAAACTGTGCTAATGAAATCTGCAGGAGACAATAAAGTGAGTCATACAGCAAAGAACACTGAAAACAGCCATGCAAAACAGTGCCACTAAGAAAAAACTGAGAGCAGGAAATAAAAAGAGCATCTTGGAAAAAATCCAGGCTAATGCAGCCAAAGAAATATAATCTGAAATGCAGACATACATGGGAGCACAAGCTGTAAAAGCCATAAGGCTGAAAGAGATAGAGAGATAGCGGGCTGCAAATTAGATATGTGGCTGTACAAAAGGACCAATTTGGGCCACATGTTGGAGAAGCACCACGTGACAGATTATGGAGGCATTAGGCCTTTCTTGGAGAACCATTTGTTTCTGCGGATGAGAGAACTGGAGTCATTAGGATGGTTTCAGCAGGAAATAAAATGGTGATGATCTGCAGGAAATGCTGAAATACAAGTTCAAAGTTTCACGATAGAAACTTACATATAGGTGAACACTACAGACATTTAAAGCAAAGACGAGTGAAACAACAGCATATGGCATGGCAGAAGTAGGATGAAACCAGGGAAAAGGCTGATTTCAGTGGAACAGCAGATGTTGGTGGTCAGGTTGAGTGCCATGTTTGAAGATAGCATAGTCAAAATACAGGTTGAGGGCCAGGTACAGAAGAGATATCATGAGATCTGTGTCTTTCTTGAGCTATATCTGATCAAACCAAGTCTGAATTTCATCTTTGAGGTATTCATAGGCTTGAAGAGATAGTTTAGTTGTTGTGGGCTGTAGGTGACCCTGTCTGAGCAGAGGGTTGTACCACAAGGCCTCCAGAGGCCCCTTCCAACCTCAGCCATTCTGTGATTCTGTAACTTTGTGATGGTGAAGCATTTATGTGATCCCATGGGTCTGCTGCAGCTGGAGCTGAACTTAAATACACGGTGGCAATCCAGAGGGTGCTGTACGGCCTAGTCACTTCTGGGCATTCCATGCACCAGGCCCTGGGAAGGAAGGGCACTGGGCTGCTGTGTGCAGCTGCAGCAGTGGCTCCATTTCATATTCATGCATGGGAGTCAGCACCTTCAGCCCTTTATTTTTTTCAGCTGATAAGCCAAGGAGGAGTGTGAAAGAATTTAAAAGCATCTTAAAAGGAACTTGTAAATGACAGGAGCCGGTTTGTGTCTCCCGCAGGAGATCGGCTCTCACCTGCTCCGCCATGTGGGAAGGCTGCAGCAGCCTCCAGCCTCTGCACAAGAAAGGTCTGAGAGGGAACCTGTTGCCTTTCTCCACCAGTGCTTCTATTGACTCTGTTTGAGTGAATTTAGTCTTAAATAAACCGACCTCCAAGTAATTATTTCTCCACTCCAGTTGCCTTTCTCAGAGACTTTTTTCCATTTTAAGTAGGAACGATTGATTTGATGGGTTTTCTTCAATGCAGGAAGTGGAAAGTAAAACTAAAATCTGACTTACGGTGATCCTGGCTGCACTTCAGTTGCTCATTTAGTAAAGGCTGTATGAAAACAGGTTGTTTACTTGCTAATTTCTAGACAGGTCCATCTTCTTGTTAGTTAAAACTGCATTTCCCGAAGGCTGATCGCTCAAACACTCAATGCTAATATTGGCATTGATCCTTTTGCAGCAGAATGATAAAGTTGCTTATTTCTCAGTCCTTTTAAATGTGCAAGCCTGTCTGCAAGCATGGCTGACAGCTTATCAGCTCAGCAGACAACCTTGAGAGTTTACAGTCTTACGTTTCCATCTCTGTTTTGCCATGTGGTTTAAATCAAGAATTTTGTAAATCCTGGTAAATTCAGAGCGAAGAAGGGTCTGAATACGCCAGCCCTGCCTCCTCCCACAAAATGGCCTCTTCCTGGCAGAGGGTCTGTGGATGTGGGGACATGCAGACCTTCCCTTTAGCAGCGGATTTGTGGGTGCGAACTGAGCCTAGAGTTTAATTTATAACTGACTGACTAAAACAGAAAGGAAATAAAAGCCTCCAAAACAGCACTTTTAATAGCCCAGGGTTTTGGGGGCTTTTTTTTTTTTTTTCCCTTTTAAAATTTTTTTGTTCTATTACAGCTGACACCAGTCAAGGAGAGAGGAAGCTCTTTAATGCAAAAAAACAGCAGTGCTCTAACAAAATTCTGTTAGCATTATACCTCTAGGCTGATGACCCTGACAGACTGGAGAATTTAAAAATAAAATTACTCATTAGTTGTTGTTTTTTTTAATTAATCTTTTTAGTTGTATCAAGCCATTTGAAGCCTGATTTTTGCTGAAGAAGAGTAAAAAATTACCTATAGCAATAAATCCATCTGTCTGTCATGCTGTTTATCTGTCTATCTATCTTTCCCCTGAAGACTTTAAAATGTTGTTTTTTATTTTTATACCATTGCTGAAAATCAATTGTGACATTTTCTGTTTAGGCTGCTAAAGGTTTTGGCAGATAGAACATGGATTTTGTCTTTTGATAGTGAATTCATTTCAGCATTTATTGCAAAGTCCTCAAGTGTTTAAATGTGTAGCAGTAGATGACTAAAACTCCCACTGTGCTAAACTCCACCAGGTCCCTTCAATAGTTCTGCTATTCAAAAAGAATTGGGACTTGTTTCATCTGTTTTAGTAAACGTGAGCCCTGTACGCTATTTATGTCAGAACTAAAGCCAACTGTGCATTTCAATCTGACATCTAGAGTCTAATTTTTAGCTCTTCCTCCTAAAGTCACCCACTCAACTAACAATGTTATTCCTTTAAAAACTGTGATGCTGTTATGTGTATAATGAAGGAAAAGCAAAAGCTAGCCTGCAAAAATACTGGTTGTGTGAGACGATGCCCAGCAGAACTTTCTTACTGGCCATAGTGAATACCAGCATTTGGGAGCTTTGGTTGTGTCCATTGGATTGTTCCTAATACTGTCCCCACTGGTGTGAGTCTGATGGAGCTGTCTTTTTTTTGAGGAGAGGATGGAGTTGGCGCCAGCTCAGCACCTCCTGCCTTATCTTGCTCAAATCGTTTGGGTGATGTCTGCAGGAAACAAGCGGTGATCCCAACTTCCCAAGGCAAACATGCTTCTCGTGTTACCATGAGCACTGATGGGCCGGGACCCCTGCGTGGGACTGCTGGGGCTTGCTCCATGACTTCCACGCATTGCTTTTGTAGTGGGATGAGAGAAATCTGCTCCATCATTCTCTGCACAGTGCTTCCATTTGGTAAAAATACTGCATCGCATATGCTGCTTCTGAAGCATGCATCTTCCAGCTGTGTTAGGTGAGGTGACTGGGCCATTTGAACATTCAGGCTACCTGTACAATGTCGTAATCCAGTGGGAAGATGTAGAGGCAATAAACAAATCTGGTATTGCATGGATCAACTTTTTGCTGCTGTTGGTAGCTGTTGGTGATACTTTTTTTTCAGTTTGTGCTGGAAGTATATATTTTGTTAATATATAGTTTTGTTAAGAAACTAGTGGTTTATTCTTCTTTCTTATTCATCTATTAAGATTTTCAAATAAGATATTAAAATGCAGAACCCTGGAGGTAAAAAGAGCCTTCGAGAGACTTCAGCTCTAATTTTCCCACTGAGGCCAGCCAAAACATTACACTTCTGAACTATAATGCATTCTTGCTCTAAGAATGACTGTGAAAGTTCACGTCAAAGGGCCATAAATCGCTACCAAACTGTTTTCCAAATGTAAATCTATTGTGCATGTGTTAAATTTGATTGAGTTCCTCTAAAACAGTTTACTCTAAAAAGCTTCTTCCATAAAAAAAAAAAAACACACTATGAAATGTGTTTACATTACAATATGGCAGTTACATTACATTGCATTAAATATATATATATATATATATATGTTGTGCATCTGTTTATTTACTGTGGGCTTTTGCTAACTGACTGAGGAAAGTAGCAGAGAGATCTGTAGCCTCATGCTAAAAGCCCAAGTGTTAGTTTGCCAACTATTGATGTTCCCACGATATTTTGAGGACAAAAAACTAAGGCAAACTGGAATGATGCTGTGATGCTGATAAAGGCAATGCACTGTATGGAGGTTAAACAACTGAAAGGCAGACGTATTTGGAGTGAGTCTGTGCAGACTGTTGTCTCACTGGGGCCAAGCACTTCTTAGGCATTTGTTGCATATTCTTACCAAGTATAGAATGTAGGAAATCTAAACTTGACACATTCAAAACTTACGGTTTTGTTTTGTTTTATTTAAGGTGGGAGCTTGTTTTAAATTTTTAAGCTAGGTTTTTTAACTAATGCTTCAGAAATGCCTTTTCAAACTCACAGAGCAAAATGAGTGTGATGATGGAAAAGAACAAAGGCAGAGTTGCTCATTAGACTTAGTTAAGGCTAAGTTGATCATTGATACAAATTTGCATTATTTTCCCTGCATGGCATTCTGTAACAACTTTACTGTGTGTGCTTTTGTTCCAGTTGACATTTGCTTGAATGGCAAAGCAAGTTGGCAAATTTTGTGCTGCTGGTCTTTGAAGTTGTGACTTCAGCCCAAACAGCCTTCTCTTTGTGTGCAGCAGGGAGCCCTTTGGCTCTGGAGAGGGATGCATGCAGCACAAAGGCTAGAAAGGGTCTGTGCATACGAAGTGTCACAATGCTCTCTAGCACTTAACTTGAAGTAGCTCAGGGCTTGTAGGAATATTGGGTTATTTTCTGTGAATTTTTCCTTTGCTATGCAAGGAGTTAAAGTTCAAAGTGCACAAGATTAACCTGAAAGTACATTTTTGATCTTCAAACAGAGCTTAGTATGCAGAAGGATTTAAGCTACAGTGGGAATTCACTGTCTCCTCTGTTCAATACAATTGTTTTTTCATGACGCAGTGGCAGTGCGAGCTCTCTGAGGTACAAAGAAGGAGCAGGGATTTACTTGAGATGGATGAAGTTTGCTTCATGATTTACTCATTCTTTCGAGAGTAGTACTAAGAACTGCTGCATGTCACCACTTGACTGAAAAGCTTGCCAGAATACAGTGTCAAAATATAAATGATGGCTTAGGAATGAGGGGCTTCGTATAAATAAGACAGTGCATAAATATCTATTTATTGTAGTATTTGCACATTTCACGGTCAGCTGAACTCCTTTTACCGTTCATAGCCGTATCCTTGTAATTGTGATGGGAAGGTACCTTGCACAGCATGTGTGTTACTGCTCCTCAGATGACCCAATTTGGTCATAGCTGTACGTTTCTGAAGGAGCGCTGAAGGATAACTGTAACTGATAGAGCTTTTCAGTGTCTTCATATACACAGAGCTGAGGATGTGCATGAGCAATCCCAGGATTGAGCTGCAGCAATTTTCTTTTTAATGCATCTTCTATAGCTGCTATTTGGGGGGGAAGGAGGCTGCATGGCAGTGGGAGCTGCTCGCCTCACTTTTATGCCGACCTTCTTGAGCAGTTGGATATTTGAGGGCTGAAGAATAAAGGGCTGGGGACCACAATATCTTAAAAGGGAAGGGCCTCCCAAATTTATAAGATTGAGGTCAGCCTTCTGCCTGTGCAGGTGAGGGCTCGGTAAGAAAGGAGGCATCAGGAGCCATCTGGAAGTGCTGTGAGGCCACGTCAGCACCGTCCCTCGGGCCAGTTGGCTGACCCGCTTTTGTATGTGCCCTTTAACCCGTTTTGGCAACTCCAGCAATTTCAAAAGGCAGTAATTAGCAGCAATCTATTTAGGCTGACCCAGCTGGTTTTGACTGAGCCAAATTAGGGACCAGTGGCCCAAGCATCCCAGAATCCTGAGGGAATTGGCTGACATAGTCGCCAAGCCACTCTCAATGGTATTTGAAAAGTCATGGTGGTCAGATGAAGCCCCTGGTGACTGGAAAAAAAGACAGTGTTACATCCGTTTGAAAAAGGGTAGAAGGGATAATCCGGGGAACTACCAACCTGTCAGCCTTACCTCTTTGCTGGGGAAGAACGTGGAACATATCCTCCTGGAAGCTATGCTAAAGCACATGGAAGAGAGGGAGGTGATACAGGATAGGCAGCATAGCTTCAGTAAAGGCTGGTCCTGCCTGACCGACCATGTCTCTTTTTATGATAGTGTAACTGTGTCAATGAACAAGGGAAGAGCTGCTGATGTCATCTGTGTGGATTTCTCTAAGGCTTTTGACATGGTCCCCCGTAACATCTTTCTCTCCAAACTGGAAAGATGTTGTTTAGAAGTGTGGGCTGTTTGATAAATGAGGAACTGTTTGCAAGATCATACCCAGAGGATGGTGGTCAGTGTCTAGATGGAGATCAGTGTCAAGTGGTGTCCCTCAGAGTTCATTACTGGAACAGGTGCTCTTTGACACCTTCATTAATGACATCGACAGTGGGATTGAGTGCACTCTCAGCAAGTTTGCTGATGACACCAAGCTGTGGGGTACAGTTGTCAAGCCGAAGGGATGGAATGCCATCCAGGGGGATCTAGTCAGGCTGAGCAGTGGGCCCGCATGAACCTCATGAGGTTCAACAAATCCAAGTGCAAAGTCTTGCACCTGGGTCAAGGCAGTCCCCCCTGTTCCTCCACCCCCAATACAAGCTGGGCAATGAAAGGATTGCCAAAAAAGACCTGAGGGTGCTGGTGGGTGGGAAGCTGGACGAATCACAGAATCATAGAATCATATGATTCTGTATGAACCAGCAACATGCCCTCATAGCTCAGAAACTGAGGGCAGTATGCTGGGCTGCATCAAAAGAAGCATGGCCTGGAGAGCAAAGGTGATCCTGCCCCTCTACTCTGCACTGGTGAGACCTCACCTGTGGAGTCCTCAGTACAAGAGAAATGTGGACCTGTTTGAGCTTTATTTACAATAAAGGTTTTTTCAATAAGGGTGGTGAGGCACTGGCACAGGCTACCTGGATTGGTGGTGAATGCCCCATCTCTGGAGACACCGTGAGGTTGGATGGGGCTCTGAGCACCTGATGGAGCTGTAGGTGTCCCGGTTCATTGCAGGAGGATTAGATCAGATGGCTTTTAAAAGACCCTTCCAACTCAAATGATTCTACGATTCTATGATGAAGCAAGCCTGTGGACTGGTGAAACGAGCACAGGATGCTGCAAGAGGCATCTCCCTTGTAGTTTGAATGAGGTTTCATTGATTAATATGTATATGTTAGCACGAGTATTAAGCTGTATTAAAGCCTCTATTAACTGAAGGTAAATCAGCTTTCCATGTAGGATTCCCTTTCAATAGGTAACCTAGCTTAATTTGAGCAGCACAGTGTGGAACTTACACAATGCATTGGAGGAGATGATGCTGTCTGCTCCCTACACTTGAAATTATATCGTCCTCTCTTGAAAGGAATTGCACATATTGTACACAGATTCTAAAACATCAGTTAGATCTGTTTTCCTTCTTAACACTTCTACTTAGACATTTTTTTCTGTAGCAAAACGTGGCTGCATTTTAATACTAATCTTTCTGTAACAAATGCATTGCTGAAGAGGTGGGCTTTTTTTATAACATAAAGGGCTTCTGGGACTCAGTTCAGTGATTCATTAGTATATAATAGTATGTGCAAACAAGGACTTATGGTGTGTAGCAATGCTTCTTTTACACTACTGTCATGTTCAGTGGTAAATGGCTGCCTTCCCAGTTATTTGTACCATATTTGTACTTTATTAACCATGCATGCTTATACCGAAGTAGAGACTGCAATGCAGTTAGCTTCCAGGGTTGGAATAAAAGGGTACCACTTTTCTTTCTGGACCTTTGCTGTATCAGAATTCGTATCCAAAGTTGTGAGAGACGTGCATGATTTTACAGGGACTTTGACTTGGAGGGAAGTTCTTGTAGCTGAACATCCAATTGGGCTTTTGGTTGTTGTTTTTTTCTTTTCAGATATTTTGGCTTTGAGATGAGATGTTGAACTGTCTTTCATTTTAACTTTGAGAAAGGGTGTAAAGAACGACGTGCACATATTCACAGTGAGCACAGTCTGTTGGTAACGTGGTGCAAAGTTGTCTACATCTGCCAGGTTCCCTGGTCGTTTTGGTATCAGCATGCCTGGTGAGGTGAGAGCAGGTATCCCACAGCATACCTGCATGGAGCAGGAATGCTGGATGTAGGCAAACAGATCATCACAGCACTGATGGAAGCCAAGCCTGGATTACCCTACGTAGCAGAGCTGGGAGGAAGAGCTGGCAGACCGGTCCTGCAGGCTTCTTAGGGAGCCCAGTTTGCACAAGACAGAAAGTACGCAAGTGGTAACAAGGCAATCACATGCCGGCCTGACTTCAGCCATCAGCAGAGCATTGCTATGGTTATTAGCTAAGTATTTCCATAATGTGTGTCTGTGCAAGTTATAATTAGAACCAAGCCTGCCCCTTGTTAATTACAAGCTTGCTTAGAAGTATAGTTTATATAAAGCTTTTAAAACTTTGTATGAGGAAGATATACATCCACAGGCATAATGGGAATGATGCCTTATTCTCAAACTGAAGTGTATAAGCTTTAGTGTCTGTTTCTCTCTCCCTTCACACTTTTATCTTGCATCCTCATCCAAAGGTTTTGCCAGAAATGCTGTCCAAGTTTCACCAACATCAAACCAGTGATTTCTGAGATTTCTTCCAAGTGCTTCAGTCTCCCTTACCAAGAAAGTAAGCCAGATGTAAACCAGCTAAGATGTCTTTGAGCTTTGTGTTTGGAGAAGATGAATAGTAATACGTAGATCTCTTGTGAAAACAAGTTAAGGAGTCTTGAAAGTTTTGTTAAACACTCAGGACAGGATCTATATGAATGCTGATCCATCTGTGGAGACTTGCTGTGTGTTTGCTTGAATGGTGGTGCACCTGCTTGCCTTCAGCTCAGACTCTTAGGAATAAAGTGAAGCTGACAGTGTAAGTACAGAGTGTGTCTGTTGTGATAGTGATGTGGCATCATATCCTTCAGTGTCTGAAGGTGAAAGTGAATCCAGTGGAGCCTGCAGGGCTTCTGCTCTCAGCCTTTGACATCTTTGGTACAAGGAGATGCCCACTTCACCTTCACTGCTTTATAGGAGGAAAAGCAGAGTGGGATGCATACCCCTCATGTGTGGGAAAGGGCAGGAAATTCCTGAAAAAACTGCAGCTAATGAATTACCTCTGTTTGCTTTTGTCTAGCCATATTTGAATTTTGTATTAGTTTGATTATTCAGGTCAGATCAGATTTAGGTCAGTTGAGATGGATTTTTTCCAAATGCAGTTCCCTTGATTCCTACTGTAAACGCTTACCAGATGACACGATGCGAAGCTGGAACAGACTTGAGCTGTGTGATGACCAAATAAAATCTCAGTGGAAACCACTTCCACGTTCCTAAGATCAGTTTCTCATGTAATAAATTCTGCATCTAAAATTATATCAAATACTTTCCTGACAACAGTTGTTTTTTTTTCTAACGGACAAATCCCAGCAGAGCTGTTTATAGGAAGCCTCTCTCTTGTGTTTGCTCTCACATGCCTGTTTTTCAGACCTACACTAAAGAACAAATACGTGTAAAAATTTCTCGGTGTCCTTGCCAGTGCTGCTAGACCCACCTTGTTTTGTCATGTCTGAAATCTTCCACCATATTTCTTTCATATTCTCCCATTGTTAAGAGTTACATAGGAAATCACCATTAAAGACTTCTCCCTGGAGGGATGATCTGGATTTATTTGCTGATGCCTTTCTTTCGCAGACTCTCATTGCTTTGTCTGCCTCATCCTGGATGGAGAGGAGTCATTCAAGTAGGTGCCTTTCTTGTGCCAAGTGTGACACTATGGCTAGAACTTGCAAAATCTTACGACAGAGAATACCTGAGAGGGTGAGCATCTAGGCGCACACATTGGTGTCCTTGGGCTTGGAAGGTGGAGGCCAGGTCACGTCTTAATCAAAAGTACTCGCAGGAAAAGCTGCTTTAATTGTTCTTTTTAGTCTTAATTTTAGTGCTGTGCACTTTTCACCTGTGTTAAAATGGAACTGAAAAACATGCAGAACTTCTCACCAAATCGACCTACAGCTTCTTCTCTTGTTACAGCCTTTCTATTAGTTGCCTGATATGTTGAAGGGAAGTCTTGACACCAGACTTCCAGGAGGAACGTATTGGCTCATGTTCTGCAACATGTCATTCTCCTCTGCATTAGATCAGGTAGATAAGAGCCGTGTCTTCAGTTTTGGAAAGTCCCAATGTACCTAAATCATGCAAGAAGGCCATGTGCTTCCTGTGTCTCTCCTTGGTAACTTCTACAGCCATGTTAAATTGTCGACTGCCATTTGCCTGCTTGATTAGATGTGTTCCATGCATACCTCAAAATATGTGATGTTTTAAAGCTAGATTTGCTATTTAAATAAGAGGTTTGCCTTAATTGGCTGTTACAAATTACAAGCAAGAGGGAATGATTTATTGCTTATAATTAGAAATGAGTTACGAGAGGGAATGTTGGTAATCATAAAATAAAGCTTGGAATACATTGATTTCCAGATGGCTGGCAGTGAAATTGTTCTTTAACGTAGAATAGACCAGATACAAGAAAAAAAAAATCTGACATCCATCTTTTTTCCTTGATGGTTTGCTTGTGCAAATCTGTAGATACCTGATTTTTGAAATATTGATTTTGTTGCATAATCTGATGAGAGCAACTTAATTTGAACAGTAGTGCATGCTATCAGAAGTGGTGGAAGAGGCGAGTTATTATGTTGCCTGGTGTTATTTTTGTCCTCGGGATGTCACCAGGGAAGATCTGCCATCACCTTTGGGTATAACGATCTCGACGGGCTGTTCTCAGAGGCTGCAGGTTACTGAGATGTTTTTCTTTTCATCTTTTGCCTCATTAACTGTTTTCATGAGATTGAAATTGATCAAAACACCTGTCCAAAAGCAAATATTTGTAATCCTCCGTTCTTGAGTTTTGCAAAACACATTTGTGTCAGAAATAAAAGAAGCAGTGCGACGGCTGAGAATTTTTCGATAGTACAAGGCTTCTGTTGAGATGGTAACATTTTTGTTTGACTTTTTGCATTTTGTTCCAGTTACTATAGATCCAGGCATCATTCCAAAATGATTTCTGTTTGCCTTGTCTGCTAATTTCTGAATTTCTGCCATAATAGATAAATTCTGGACTGTTAGCATATGTAATGCCGTGCTACAAGGTAGTTGGACATATCTGGATCATCACCACACGAGATGTCTCACACCTGTGTTTTAAGAAAAACATAGTCATTAGGCTTGCTTAACTGAGACCATCGTGATTACTCATTTACCTTCATTAAAATGCTTCATAGCTTCCTTATTTTAAATAGCTTTTCTCAGCAAGGTACAAATCTGTTTCTCTGCCATCATTTTATCTGAAAAAATTTGCATGGCGAAAGGAATAGCGTATTTTCAGCTAATGTTTTCCTGACCTGTGGAGAGATGAGCTCATCAGTGTCCTTATTGACAAGGCCAGGAAGAAGGTGTGTCAGCCAGAAATATTAGATCAGTCAGCCCTTCTTGTCCTGGAGCAATTGTAATTTCCCATGGTCTGCAGCAATTTCCTTTAGAATCGGATACGTGCAGAGATTGTTTTGGATCTGCTGCTGTCGTACAATTTCATTTGGTCCCAATAAGGTGGCCTTAGATTTCATTCTTTCCATTTTTGACGTTGAAAACCTTTTGTTTTAGTGGAAAGAATAGCAAGTTGCCATTTTACAGCATCTGATTGAGGAATGAGTGCTGCAGCTATGGAGAATATTGCTCACTCTGAGCTGGGTTAGTGAAGACAGCAGATGTTGGCAACCTCTGCCCTTCTCAGAGAGGCGTGAAATGAGTGCTTAGTTCACTGTACATTAGCAAACTTCTGGCTTTTCAGGAGACATTCAGAAGTGCATTGATGAGTGATGTAGGTGCTTATTTCTTTGCTGATGGGTATTTCCTGTACTGAATGATAGAGGCTTATATTTTTTTTAACCAGTTTACTTCTGACAGTTCATACAGCCTAAATACTTCAGCCTGGGTATTTGCTAGAAGAGGCCAACCTCATTAGTGCTGAAGGTTCTCAGTGCTGCGCTGTCTGATGCTGCACTGATGAAAGTGTAACTCCTCTGATCCAGCATTAAAGAGAACTGAGTGGGAATCAAAAGTGGGAACAATTTCTCATTTCACTCTATTTTATGTTGTCACTTTAGCTTTGCGTTTTTCCACTTGAAGTGGCTCTTTCTATGATATTTCATGCACAGATAGGGTACCTGGTAGGGTTCAGATCCTGCTACTCCATCAGTCTCAGCGGTATAGCTCCAAAACAGCTTGGTGTGCATGAACTGAGGTCACTGCCATGCAAAGATACCCTTCGGTTGGCATCTCTTCATCATTAGCTAAGGTCTCTGCGGCCCTACAGTCAGGAAGAGCAATTCAGAGAAACTCCCCGATGCCTTCATATGGACGATAACCTGGGCTGGACGAAGGGCTGGTCAGTGTGGCTGTCTGAAAGTCAAACAACTCAAGTGCACATGGTTTCAAGGTGTGAGCATCAGTGATATTTTGTCATTCTACAGAGCTGGTGATTTCTATGGGCTCTTTTAGATGTACGACGGTGCACCCTCACACCCCAGTCCATTTTCTCCATCAGATGGCCATTGGTGTCATAACCACCCATGGCCTTGACCACGTGCCTGGGCTTCCTTCCTGGGAGAAGGGAATAATTCTTGTGAGCACCCAGCTCACAGCTAGCAGTGGGTCTGCAGCTGTGTATGCAAACCCCGAAGTACTCCAGGATTGTTGTCATATCCTGGACTGCCTTGCCTTCTGGAAAAGAGGTCCCTGTCCAGAGAGGTCACTCCTCTCTTGTACTGAAATGGCAGAACCATAGGTCATCATCTCCTGATGTTATTTTCTTTCCAACAAGATCATTAAAGCCTCTCAGAGAGGTAATTCCCAGCTTTCCGGTAAGGATAACGTTGACAGTACCTAATTAAAGGGCACTTTTAGCCGGGATAAACATTTATATTAATTTCCTTCTCACACAGATGTCTGGTAAACTGACTTCCTGAGGCAGAACCATCTGGCCTCAGGTGGGAGGGGTATCTCAACCAGCATGAAGAGCCTGACCCAACTCCCACTGGACTGTTTCTAAATGGCTTTTTCTGTCACTTGAAGTGGCAGACATATGAAATACCTGCAGTAGAGTTATATAGGTTTTGTACACGTTTGCCTTGGAAGACCTGCATAGTGGTACTGCATGCTGGTGGCTCCAGGCTCCGCTTCCAATCATGTATTCCAGGTTTGTCTGTGCATAAAATTAGTATGTGTGGTAAGCAGCAGTAAGATGTTCCCTACTTGGATGGACTAAATTAAAATTCAGTAAGAAACACGGCTTTGGGTGAGATTCCAAATTACTTTCAGGGTTTTGCTGAGGAGATTGTTATGGAATCATAAACCTTTTCAGTGGGCAAACAGCCTGATTCGTGTTACGTGCTTTTATTGCCTCATAGTACTCCTCCTATTTTATGTACTGTGCCGTGTAATCTTTTGTTATTAAATAATAAGCGAAATAAAAACAGTTGTTTGTCACAGCCAGCTTGTTTTCCAGAGAATTTGTTCCCTTTGAAAGTTCAGTCTGTGTGATCTTCAGCCCTGTCAGAAGCTATTATACTGCATCTTCTTTTAAATCGTTCAGCTGGAGGACAAACCTCGATGTTATCGTGCACATCTCAGCCGAGAGCGGAGCAGATTCGGTGGGGAGCAGCCTCTGATGACATGTACTGTGCTGCTGGTTTTGTCGGGAACATGTCAACATTATCTGCTTCCAGCACTACGTGTGTTGGCTGACACGAACATTGGTAGATCTGTATAATTTCTGAAGCAGTTTGAAATGTGGATATAACACTTAGGGCTGTGTGAAGTCTTGAAATCTTTTTTTTTCTTTTTTTTTTTTCTCCCTCCTTTTGATGGCTTGTATTGCTGTTCAGAAAGTTGCTGGTTTGTTGCTCCCTCCCACTGTACTGTAATACAGTGCACTGGCTGTATTTGATTGTAGAGCTCATAACAGAAGTGCTCCAGGCTAGAAATCGTCATTGCTAACGAGCAACTGCTGGAAGGTTTGGGAAGACCAGGGGCACCACTGCTTTCCAGTCACAGCATTACATTTGAAATAGAGGCTGTTGCTTTAGTGTATTTGGAATCGTACCTTAATGCAGGATGGGATGCTCACTTAGAGGTCTTGGACTTCAAAGGACAGGGTTTTTCTGCATCCCATGAAAGCGTATTATAGATTAAAAGTAGGGTGAGATTCTTCACTTCCCTGTTTTTTCAGGCTGCTTGTTTGATCCGTAATGCTCAGACCTGTCTCAACCTCAGAAGCAGTCATGCTCTTCCATGAGGACACACAACACCCCTCTCCTTCATGCTCTCTAGTGCAGCCAGGCAGCAGAAGGAGCCCTATGGGTAGCCATGGCAGCCAGTAATTGATGGCTCCATATGGCCAGTGTGCTGCAGCTGCTCTGGTTTAAGGAGGTCAGGACATCAGGGCTTTTAAGGAGCTAACCAAACCTAGGCACCCCTATAAAGCCTTCCTGAATGAGTTTATACAGTGATAGCAGGCTTTTCCATGGGTATGAGACCAAAGGGAGAGAAATCTTTTTTTCTTTTTTAAATGATATTGAAAACCATTATTTTAGAGGGAAAAGAAGTTTTTCTCTCTTTGGGATGATTTTTAGTTTTTCTCAGTTCTTGCTGTAGCTTGCAGTAGAGCCATGCAGAGGGCTCAGCCCAGCCCTGGGCTTTATGGTGCATGAAATGTTGTGCTGAGAGAGAAACCACATTACCTAAACTGGATGACAGTGCTGTGTTTGTAGTAATGAAGAGACGAAGTACACTTTGTGAGCTATTGGCATGGAGCAGAAATACAGCTTTAATTTCAGAACGGGTGCAAGAATCACTCACTGCTGAAAAATAGCATGGAAAGGCTCTTGGATATAGCATTAGTTTGCAAGTAGGCCTTTCATAAGTGTGCATCTTATTATTTTCATTAGGGGACCATTTTAATTAAAGTGAAACTGGAATGTTTACTTTTTGCTTCCTATAGTTTGTGATGGTTTTCTTCACTGTGTGAGCACTTGCATAATTTGCTCTAAAAGAAGTGTCAGCAGTTTCTGATTACCTTGTGAGTCTTACTCAACAGCTTGATTTTAATTGGGGGGAGGAAAGATTTCAGGGTGCTCTAGGGAGGACTGAAGCCTTTTGGTATCATGAAGCAATAGGTGCTATCTTTGGTTCAGTGTTAATTACAATAATCACTTCTAGTGGTTTAAAATAAAGGTCCTTCATTGCTTACCCCCGTTGGGCTTTTTCTCAGTTATGTCAGTGGAATACAACCTGGATGATAATTAGCATCCCTCAGCTGCTTAACCTTTTGGCACCGCTGCATTTGTGTTTTTGTAAATGTTTGAACAGAGTGACTTTTGGAAAGCACAGATTGGCAGGTAGCCTCAAATTTTGGGAACGCTGTACAAGTCAGGCTAGGTAAAGAAAGAAGACGGTCAGGCATTGGGGTGAAGTTCACCCGTGCCTTCACATGCATTCTCTCTAAGCCCTGAAGTCCGCCAGGAATTGTAAGTAATAGATAATTTATGTAGGTCAAGAGTATCTCTTTCTTGAAGATTTTGATCATCATAAGATATGACAAGAGGTGTCTGTCACAGAAGAATGTGTTCTGGATTGTGCAGCAGTGCAGCTCCCGAAGCACTCCTGTGCCGTCTTTTTATCTGTATCTGCTGCAAGGAGTCACCTTGGACTCCTTTGGTTGCTTAAATGGCTTTCAGGTCTTGCAAAGCATTCCAGAGATGACCGTTTTTGGAGCTCAGCCAGTGCTTTGTATTTTAATATTGTCTTCTTCATCACAGATAATGATCTGAAGTACGCCCTGCTCGTTCTCTGGGGTTATGTTTCCTCCTGCTGATTATTTGAAATAAATAAATAAGTAGGAAAACAACTGGTATCTCTGTGTTAACAGGAAGGAATGGCTAATAGAAAAGGGAGAGGAAAGATACTGCTTATCATAAAAGACTACATCACCAGAAACATAAATTGGAATTCATCAAGTTGTTTGCGTAGACTTAGTTAAAAGGAGGAGAAGCTTGAGGAGCCGTTGGAACCATGTTTCAGTAAAAAACAAGGCATGCTGGATGTATCTAGACGAAGAGAAAAGACTGGAAAGCAACAAAAAGTGATGGATTGAGAACAGCCTTCATGGCAGTAAAGAGACAACAGACTGTGAAATCCTTTTCAGAAAAGAATGATACTTAATGTTCAGCTGTAGTGTAATACTGATCCATCTTTTCTCCTCAGATATGCAGGTCTTCTTTGATGCAATTAAAAAAAAAAAAAGCTTATGTTCAGTTTCTGTCACTTCTTATTCCAGGCATGCAGGGTCCCTGTGTTTTTGATGATGATTTCTGTAACTAGAGTTTAACGTTCAATCTGATAATTATGGAATCCTGTGCATAGAGCCTTACTGGTATCTTGCATATGTCATCAAATAAAGGGAAGTAGTTGCAGAGCAGTGCTGGGCAATTCAGAAGTTGGCTCAGTTTTGCCATGTCTGCATTGTTCCAAAAAATGCATTGTTTTTCCCCAAAGCATGACCTGCCCCTCTGAGCCCACCCGTGTTCCTTCCTCGTAGGCAGCCTGCAGTGCAGCTTTTGCTGTGCTTGGAAGTGCTGCTGCTGGGATGGCAGCAGAGGGATGAGACATTGCTGTGAGGGCTGCCTGCTTCTTTTCCTCACCGTTTCCTTGAGTCTTTTTGTTTCTGTAATATGTGATCAAAACATCTGTTTCATGGACCTTCAGGATGAGATGAGGTGTTACTGTTGTGCTTGTTGACTGGCATTTTTCTCCATGATCCTGAACTGGGGCAGATGCTTTAGAAGGGAATGTGTGTACTAATTTTTGTATGGTATGTGACTGTCTGCTGTTAGCTTTCTTTACAAAAGTAGGTGCACAGCAGTACACTAGCAGAGTGCTTTCATTTCTTGCATAGTGAATACTGCGCATCAAACTCTTTGTATGTGGTGTAACTTTTCTGATGTTCACCATTTCTTTCCTTTTTTGCAGATTAAGACCCTTGATTTCTACACAGCTGGCTAAGAAGGCTGCCACTGAGGAGGTATGTAAAGCCCAGCTCTTAGTAGAATCATTAAGGTTGGAAAAGACCACTAAGATCAGCCAGTCCAACCCCAGCCCACCCCTACCGTGCCCACTGCCCACGTCCCTCAGTGCCACATCTCCACAGTTCTTGAACACCTCCAATGATGGTGACCTCACCACTCCTTGGGCAGCTGTGCCACTGCATCACCACTCCATCTGAGAAGTGATTTTTCCTAATAACCAACCTGAGCCTCCTCTGAACCTCTTCAGTTTGTCTGGAAATTCCCACAAGCTTTTCTTAGCCTGGCTCAGGCTGTATAGTAAATGTGGGCAAAAGAAATGAGACTCGTGTGTCAGTGGTCAGAGCAGGAGCTGGTTAATACAAGCAGTGCAACACTGAAGTTGTCTGTCTTCTAACCAAGGTTTGCCTTTTCTTACCCATCAGTAACTTTAGCCTCATAACCCCTAGTTCAGTAGGAAAAAAGAAAAGATGCCCTGCAAGCATCTAAAAGGGTATATATTGAACGAGTGGAGCTGGTGGTGACACAAGGGAAGGGTTGGGGTTCTGGGGTCTGCCTAAAGAGATCAGTGAAGAAGCATGAAGTGACAGATTACCCAGTATAACTTGGCTTACTCTTTTTTGTTTGTTTGTTTTGTTTGCTTTGGAAATAATTATATTTCCATTGAAAAGTTAGAGCTAGTAAGTGGTCACCATCAGAAACCCTCCCAGGGTGGCTTTGTGCATGTGAATGTTCTGCTGAAAGGGTCATGGCTGTTATCACTCACAGCAGTAACAGCTTTCCTTTGCTTTTATATTTACACTGTACAAAGTAAACACATGCATTTTGCTGACGATAAAAGAGCTGTGTATCTGACAATTCTGTTCCTAATACACCAAAGGAATTTCTCAATCCTTTCTTTTTTCCCCATGTATGGGTGATACTGATGCCCTTTTGAAAGGGTGCTGGCCAACTCTGATAGCATGATGTGCTTTCACAATGCCTGTGCGTATGTAAAGTTGCATGCCAAACTGAAGTCCAGGTTGTCTAGAAGTGAGTCCAGGAAGTTCTATTTAAAGATGTTGTTTGACTGCTTTATTTTTAAAATGACTAAAACCCACTGATTTTCAAAAGCAGTTTGATATCCTGCCTAGGGAAATACATTTTCACTTCTTATGTTATGCTCATTAGAAAACCCTGCACATTTTTAGAAATATAGCAATCTGGAAGTGGACATGATAATTAGAAGAAGGTCACATTTTAATTAGCATGGTGCAATTTTAAAAAATAATGACTCAATTGTAGCTCTTTTATATTCACTCACTTTTTCAGAGCAGATGGATACTTTCAGCATAAAAATTGATAGACGTTATGATTCATGTCAAATGGTTGGGTCTATTTCTGCTTATACCTGAAATGTAGATGGACTCAACTTCATCAGTCTAGAGGCAAAAACTAGGGTAGGAAATACAAAATAAACTGGAAGGAAGTTAAGTTGTATTATTAATTTGAGCACTAGAAATAATGAAAACCTGTCTTTGAGTGATCCAAATACCTAAACATTTTCCGCTAAAATTAATGGGTGCCTTGTGGCCTGTTAATGAGCTATTGAAGCAAACCCGTGATGGCTGTGAATATCCCAGGCAGAGTCTTGGTTGACTGGCATGTTATGTGACAATTTTAGGAGCAGCTTTGATGTTTGAATAATTAGACCATCAGCTTTCTGATATGGAGACTTACTGTTATGGTGTACCTCTGAAGTGCTTGGAGTTAGAAAGATTCTGGGAGTTTCTGTATCACAAGTAAATACATTACCAAATAAATAAATAATTACAGTGCTGCGACAGACCTTATTGCCAACAGAACTGGAGAAGACGGAGCAGTACATGGTTGTGTGATGTGACAGAAAGCCTGGAGCACTGCAGGGCTTTTCTTGTGGTTGGGGTGAGGGAAGCTGTATGGGGCAGGGCACATCGCTGCAGGAGATGGATTGGTGCCCACCCTATTCCTGAAGTGGAGACAGTGTAACCTGCACCTCCACATTCACTGCTGTCTGCTTGCTGTGTGCTGCTGTTGCTCTCTCTCCCAGTGTCCTGCGTAACCTTGGAGCATCTGAGTAGGTGCAGATGCTGGAATGGGTCCATCAATGACCAATTCCCAAATTAGAGCTTGGAGGTCGTTATTCTGATGTATTTCATAGGAAATGGTACAGATGCTGTTGTGTATTATCAACTTACTGCTATATCGTAGCATTAAGTGCTGTCTAAAGAGTGCCATTTGTTCCACAGTTCATTGTGCCTCCAAATAAATCCAACCAGAGCTGTCAAAGCTAATAGTCTTTCCTTTTTTTTCTGATTTGAAGGGTACATTTTTACCATCATTGAAGTGCCAATAACATTGTTACTGTGTAATAGGCTTGATGTAAGTCAAGCACAATGAGGAAAAGGTTGTGAGCTTTCCCGCATGGTTCTGTTGAGGAGCCCTCAGGCCCAAATTTCTCTGTACCTTCTCCTCAGGGGAAAGTTCTTTACCAAGAGGTGCTGGAACAGCTGCCCAGAGAGGTTGTGGATGCCCCGTCCATCCCTGGAGGTGTTCAAGGCCAGGTTGGATGGGGCTCTGGGTAGCCTGGTCTGGTATTAGATGTGGAGGTTGGCAGCAGCACGATTGGAGCTTCACGATCCTTGAGTTTCTTTCCAACCCAAGGCATTCTATGATTCTAACTTGCCTGTTCTCTGGAATGGCTACACCTCCAGCACTTAATGTGGGTTTCCAGCTCTCTTCTTGCTAAGCATTACATAGGAATATGGAATGAAAAGGACTGTCCTACTGCCCTGTCTTCTGTTTTGCAGGTGACCTTTCCAAATGCACAAGCAGAAGCCTCTAACTTAGAAAAGCCAGCAACTGTGCTAGTGGAGAGTGGCCCAGTAGCTTATAACCTTGATGAAGAGGTGGAAGAGGAAGAAGCAGAAGAAGAAGATGATCACTGCATGAGTGCTTTGCAGTTAATGGGAGGAAATGGTAAGTTGGGATGCTGTCTGCATTACAGCCTTATATTTTTCTGGTGCTGTCAGGTTTCTTGGTGCAGAGTTCAGGACAGACAGGGCTCCTGTACTTGTCTCAGCCATTTGGCAGCTCTTCCCAAGCTGAGCTCGTTCTTGTGAGAGCTTGGAGTCACCTTTGTCAAAAATGGGACTTTCTTAGGGACTTCTCCAGAGAAAAGTCTGTGTCTCGATCTTTAGGCTAGGAAGGTTTCTCAAGAGGAAACTGATGTTGGGCCTTCTTTGGAATGATACTTATTAACATGAATCTGAGGAATTAAGTAACCCCTCTCTTAGAAGAGTTTGGGGCTCATTGCCTCACAGTGGCGCATGAACCCTTTGACTTGACTGTCCAGCTCAAGGCAATCATCACAGCCTATTTCTGGGGTAAGGGTTAGGAGGAAGGAGATGTCCAAATTCAGAAATGACATCGATAGTGTGTGGTGTGCTGGATGGCATGCAGTTGTGTGCTGATTTCTTTGGGTTACCCAGCAAAGCCTCTTACTTAATTGGACTTCTCTGCTGACAGGAAAGGGCAGTATCCTTTCTGTTGTGTTCTTCCTAGCAGGACACATCCATGTTTATCTTTTATTAAAAACTTCCCCTCAGAAGTTAAGCCTTGAAAATATACAAAAATATTTTTGAAATGAGGGCAGCTAATGATGGGTTTTGAAAAAGCAAGATGAGAATAAGTCTGCTCCTGAAATGTTATTTACTGCAAAAGTCTTTCCAGAACTATTAATTTACCTTTCATGGACAATATATATATATATCATTTTTGTAAAAGCATGTGTTGCTTTTAAATTGATTTCTCCACTTCAAAATAATTGCTGAACCTTAGGAAAAAACAGTTTGTTGCCTGCATTTATTATTAGAATAACGTTCCCAAGAAAAGACACCCATGTGGGGGAGGGTGGGTCCATGTTTATTAATAAATTCCCAACAAAAATAGAATAAAGGTCACGGAGCTATTTTTTATTTGTAAATGTTACTATTTTAAAACCATTCTGAGAACATTCCACTGCTCTCTGTCTGGTTTGGACAGCAGCTGAAAAATCAGAATTAAAAAAAATAAAATAAAAAAGGAAAGGACTGTTCCCAGAATTCAAATGCAGGTGTGCAGAGCTGTTTAGCAGAACAAATAACTCCTTTCTAACTGCTTTCTTTATGGATTTTAGACTTGTCTGCCTGGAATAACTGCAGGAATTACAGATGCTGAACGTCACCCATTCTAGACGAATTATTATAGATTACACTTTATTTCTGCTTCAGAGCATTTGCTTGACTTTGGATCAAATGCTGCAGTATATTAAATTTGGAATATAAAGGTTAACATCACGGAATGCTCATATGTAATCGTTATCTTTAGGTTTGACTTTGCAACAGAAAATGTCTTTCTCACTTTATTCAGGAAGGACACAGGAGAAGTTAGTGCACTAGAAACACACAAACGTGCCTTCTGATGCACAGAACACACAGATTTTACAACTAGCATCATTTTAGGAAACAGAACTAGATTGAAAAAATGGACAAAATTTTAAGTTGTGCCTCTAGGAGTAAGTAGGTGTGGAAGTTCTGAGTCATATGTATGGGACACATTGCATGACTCCTCTGTCCCGTCCCTAGAGGCTTTCAAGGTAAGGCTGGATCAGGCCCTGGGCTGTGGTGTCCCTGTCCATTGCAGGGAAGTTGGACTGGGGGACTTTTAAAGGTCCCTTCCAACGCTAAGGGACCCTATTTTATTCTATGTAACGAGGTCCCAGTGACAAGTGAGGAGAAATATTTATACACATATATTTACAAGTAATTTTATTATATGGAGGAAGAATGATAGAACTTTTTCATCAACCTGAAGAAAATATGTAATCTTTCAAATGCTTTTTTATGGCAGAACTTATCACCTAGTTGGACAGCAAGAACACAACCTGAAACTTGCAAGTACTTTTGTTGAGTGTTCCACCTACCTGGAATATTTGCATTTTTATTTATCTTTGTCTTCATGTGTTTCAGATTATGGCTGTGATATGGACGATGACGATGGCTATTAGTTCTATTTACTTCTAAAGGACATGGACTATTTCTTGTTCCCAGAAAAACTGCAATCTTCAAAGTGTATGAATGGTGAAAGAAGCAGTCTGTGGTCAGCAAGTGTTATCAAACAATCCTTCCTTCTGTAAAGTGAATTTTAGCTTTGCATTGACTCTGGTCAGTTTACATTGACCCATAACCCAGCAATAATGTTTGGGTTTGTACTTGAATTATTTTTATTTTGGTGGTTGTGGTTTGAGAATGAAATTATTGGGAGTCATGTTTTCAGACAACAAAAGAAAGAGATAAAATAGACAATATAAAAAGAGTTATATGGCTGCTTAGTGCACGTTATTGAAAGGGAGCATATAGAAGGACAGATAGAGGGATGGATAAAAACGAGAAGCTCACCAGCTGATTGAGTACACCAGGATTAATTGTTTTAAATACTACAGCCAACAGAGAACATTTCCAACCTTTACTGACAAATTGACCTTGTCACTCTATGCAATCTTCCATGCTCAAGCCTATCATACATTGACATCAAGTTATATATCGTACCTGTTTCTCTGAAATGGAGTAAATACTTACTGATATTAATCAATTCATAGATGTCTAAAAGTTGTCTCAGTAGAAGGTAATGTTGGCAATGAGGAAGTGACTTACTCTGTGAGTCACAGAACATTTATGTGTAAGGAAGGAGAAACCCCGGGTGAGGCAAGAATTGGAGAGAGAAAGCTGGAGATATTGCTGGTGTCATGTACCTTTGGAGTCACTGGGGACGGCCAGGAGGTGTTGTGGCTGGTGTTGCTGCAGAGAGTGACTCCAGCCATCTCTGCAGAGCTGCTGCCATCCAACTGTGTTGGAGTGCAGGTCTGCTCCCAGAGCTGCCTGGCTTTAAAACCGGTTGAAAGCAAGAGAAAGCTGAGCTTTTTAATAAATAAGCTAGCATCTGCTTTGGCTGAATTTAATTTTATGTAATATATTTAACTTTCTGTGGGTAAATTAAAGGTCACCGTGCAGCAGCCTGAATTTCATGGCTCAAATCCTACCCTTAAACAGTCTCTGCTACATGAATACTGCTGGAGCTTCGGCTGTATGTGCCCCAAAATGTCAACAGGCAGGTCGTTGTCACCCAGATCAGCAATCCACACGGTGTGGTGGTGGAACAGTGGATCAGGAACAGATCTGCAGTGCTGGATCCCACCCTGCTGCCACTGTGCTGCCTTTCCCTGACTCTGCTGGGTCTCCAAGGCTCCCAATCCAGTGTGAGATGCACTACGGTCTTGATGGCTGCAGCTGCAGGAGCTAGGGTGCTTTCATCTCTCTCCCTTGTCTGTGACAATCATGAATGCTGTAGTATTGCAGACTTCTCTTGTATCAGGGAAAGATGGATGTTTATCTTACCAGTATGGCTTCTGTTAAGCTGGCCTTTCTGGCTAGCTTATCCTTCCTATCCTTTCTGGGATTTTAAAGCACCATTTTAAAGCACCACTCATTAAGGCACCAGCAATTCTGCTGCCACAGAGGGTGGATAGTGTCAGGAAAAGAAGCTGCCTTGTGAAGGGACAAACCCCAGAGAGAGGAAGGAACCGATGGTTCTCATACCTGTGGTCATTGCCAACCAGGGAAAGGACTGTATGGCCTTCCGTACTTCTGTCCCTTTCAGTAGCTTGCACAAAGGGGATCATGTAAATAGAGCCAGAAAGAGTGCATTTTTTAGGCACAGAGTTGATTTTGTTTGGCTGCTAAATGTAATGTGTTGAGTAGGTTTTATCCGCTAGATAATTTGAGTCCCAAATAGGAGTATTTCTCAGTGATCTCTCTTAACAGTAGAGCTTGGTTAAAAAATAAAATAATAAAGAAAAAGATGTTGTAAGACTAATGGGAATAAAAGCTCTTTTGAATCAGTTTTCAGTTACTTGGTTTGCAGCACACTGAAGAGATTCCTTGTGATTGCTGGGAAGCGTTTGGTGCTTTCATCAAACAGCCACAGCTTTTTTTTTTTGATACTTTATAAGTACTGCACAAAAAAGTTCATGGAGGAGATAAACCTTTCTACCTCTCTTTTATCTATACCACAATTCAAAATCATGCTATAAGCTGACAATAAAAATAAAAAAGTATGTTTTATCAAAGTTCATGGTCTGCGAATCTTTGAGACAGCTGAGTTTGAGCACTGGGGTTTGAATTAATCTGTCAGTAGCACTATTACAAGTGACCGTGCTCTCAGTGTATTCTCAGAGCTGGGTTTTATTCCAGGGTACACGTTATTCTCTATGCAGGAAATAAACACGCATAAATAAACATGTGTATGACTCATGTAGGTCGAGAATGTTTCTCAAATGCATAACGACGCTTCTGAAAGAAACGGCTGAGTTCCGTATTGCTGAGGGTCTTTCCTGCAGTTCTGTGTCAATTTTCATGGGTTCATTAGCCCTACAGAATATTAAACCTGCTGCCAGTGTAGGGACATTACGTGCGAGAGCTGAGAGTCCACTTGAATAACTCCTGCTAGCAAATGTTAATTTTGGTTGCACGTTGCGTTTCTGAGAACATCGTCTCCTGCACTGGGAGCAGTGAATGCTTTTCTATATCAGACAGGAAAATACCTGCAGGTTTGGAAAGCTCTCATGAGATTTGATTAGAGAAGGCTATTGCACAGTCTGCTAGAAGGACAGTTAGCAAGAAAGGACCTGCAAACCCTTAGCATCTCAGTATTGCTGGTGAAGCTAATGGCATGGTTTCTGCACAGGAGTCCTAAAGGTAGAGCCGTGGTACTGCTCTGAGCATTGCAGCCTTCTTAAACTGTAGTGGTTATCATAGAGTCATAGAATCATAGAATGGCCTGGGTTGAAAAGGACCACAATGATCATCTGGTTTCAACCCCCTGCTATGTGTAGGGTCACCAACCACAAGACCAGGCTGCCCAGAGCCACATCCAGCCTGGCCTTGAATGCCTCCAGGATTGGGGCATCCACAGCCTCCTTGGGCAACCTGTTCCAGTGCTTCACCATCCTCTGTGTAAAGAACTTCCTCCTAATATCTAACCTGAACCTCCCCTGTCTCAGTTTAAAACCATTCCCTTTTCTCCTGCCACTATCCACTCTTGTAAACAGCTGTTCCCCCTCCTGTTTATATGCTCCCTTCAAGTATTGGAAGGCCACAATGAGGTCTCCCCAGAGCCTTCTCTTTTTCAAGCTAAACAAGACCAGTTCCCTCAATCTTTCCTCATAATATATTATATTCTGTATATTTTTAATTTATTGGTGACTTACCGGGATTTTTATAATGTTCATTCCTTCTTGATTTAACTAAGCTCAGGAAATGTAAACAGATTAGAACATGCTAGTTTCTGTTTTTATAGCTAGACATTAAAATGTAAAAAGATTAACACTGCATTAACTCTGTTTACTACTGTTGATGTATCTGGACTATTTTGTTGTATGTAAGTGAGCATTTATTCTCTTGGAGTCATTTGGACCTTGCTTTTTTCAGGATTCCGATTATAACAAAGATAGACCATAGGGCTTCAGCATCTGTTGTCCCTGGGTCTTCTTTCTTGAACTCACACAAGCTGTAGATGATAGGTTTTCTTGCACAAAGCATGTCTCTTGCTGCAAGTCACTTTGCTTGACAGGCAAAATTCTCCAGCTGTTGCATCCAGCTTGTCTGCCATGCAGCCTTTTAACAATCTTTTATTGTGGGGATAAAAAATGAAAGAAATAAGGAAAATAAAAGGATTCTTCACTGGGATGAGTGTACTTTCAGTGTCTTTATCATCCATGGCGTTTCTTTAAGATCGCTGTGTTCAGTTCAGCAACTCAGAAATGGTGCCAGACAGACAGCCTTGTTTTGAGGGTGAAACATATTTGTCTAAAAAGTCCTTGCCATCCTGGTGGCTCGTTTGTATTCCTTGGATTGCATTGAAACTCCTGTTGCAAATGTGTGTACGCTTAATGTAGAGTTTTGCTTAATAAATGTTCTGTTTCCTATTTTCATTTTGAATCCTTGCATTTGGTTCACTTAGTGCCAGGGAAGTTAAACTTGCTTGATGTAAGCACATGTACCTTCCTGACACAACCACAATATGAGTCTATGAGTCATGTTAAGCTTTTTTTTTTTCTTTTTTTTACTGTAATATATTTGCTGTAAATAAAAAGTAAAACCCTCTCAGAACCCATCTTTTATGGTGCTCTTCTACTAATTTCTGGTTCTTCTATCTTTGTTCTTGTGAATGTTCTTTTGATTGGTTGACAGTGGAAGAAATACTTTTAACTGAGAGCTTTCTTCTGTCTCTGAAAGTGAAGATAAGTCTCATCAGGTAAGTGTTTCTTACAAGAAATTGTTCTGCTGGTAAATGTAGATACTTTCTGTAAACTGCATTACATTAATGAGGTTTTAGCACCAAGCTATGTTGTTAACTGACTGGAAGCAGTATGATGTAGTGTATGGTAGAGCAGTTACCAGGAGTTTTCATATAGGGATGTTTTGATTTAGGGATGTGGTTTAGTGGGCATGATGGGGATGGTTTGATGGTTGGACTGTATGATCTCAGTGGTCTCTTCCAACCGTAATGATTCTGTGATTCAGTGACGGGGCATGGTGAGATTGGAGGTTGGAATAGATGATCCTAGTGGTCTTTTCCAACCTTTATGATTCTATGATATGATGTTGAGTGTGCCTCATTCCAGTTTGACTGCATTCCCTTAATCTCCTCTAGGTACAGTCTTGCTCTCTTTGACATCAGGATGTTTTTATTTGTAGTTCCAACCCTTTCCAATGGTGGTTAGTAATGTTTCCAGTGATGTCCATCATTGGTGCTCTTGCCATCATAATATCTAAATTGCAATGAAATACTCTTTGCCTCAGCCTCATATTTACTGCCTTTCCCAAGCTGTGCAGTTTATTAGCTTTGTCCTGTAATTTTTTGTCTTCCCTACCACATCAGGCTGTCATAGCCAAAACCATTCTCCTCTCCCAACTGCCTTCATCAAATACACCTCCTTTAAGGGTTTGAAAATTAAATAATGTTAACAAAGCTGAAATATTGCAAAGATTTATACTAGCTTCATTTGTCACCAGCAGATCATAATGTCCTGTGTTTGGGTTCACATACTGTAACAGAAGAGGTGCTGTAATTTCCTACTCCAGGCACACACTGAGAAGAGTTGTAGGAAGATATTCCGTGATTTTTTGCCCCGGTGCCTGGCTGTGGTCTTGGTGAGTGGTGTTTGTTTAGTGAGAGGTGTGAAGCACTAAGAAATGAGGCAGGAGGAATACTTACAGCCTAACAAATCTACTTGATGAGTTTCTTCATCTTAATTGTTTTATTCTTTTGGGACTGTTGTGCATTTTCATGGAAATGAGGGAGGCAGATACATTTCATAAAAATGCAAAATGAAAAACCCATCCTGCCACGTGATTTAATGACTTCTTGTCTGAATCTTGTGATTGTTGCTGTATGGGCTGGCAGTAAGTGGCATTGCACTAGACACCAGGACGGCAGGCGTTTTATTATCTGTCTCCATTGCACAGTTGCAGGAAGGATGCTTTCTTATTGCTCTTAGTGCTCCTACTGAGGTTTCTCAATTCTTCAAAACCAGAAAAATACTGCAAATTAGAGGAATCTGAACAAAGCAATGAAAAGAAACTGCATCAGCACTGCTCCTACCCAGTGATTTTCAGTGCTCTTCTGTGAGAATGGTAAAATCTATTTGTACAGGGAGACTAAAAAGTAGTAAAGTTCCATCTTGAGTGGTGGGGCTGGCAGGTCTTCAGCTCCTGTCCTCTGATGTGGTCTCCCGGGTCTGCCTTTCTGCTGCTCCTGGTCTTGGTTTTATACCCTTCTGCAGATCAGGATTTTGGAGCAAACATTGTAAGCAAAAGTCTTATGTGAAAAGTGTGAGCCCTGCTCTAAGGAGATGTCTGTTGGTAGTGAGGGGTCTTAAGTTTCCCCAAAATGCAGAAGATTCATAAAAACAGAGGGACGCATGGACATATCCGTGATAGGTCTGCACAGTCACTGCAAATTGGTTCCTGTGACTTTGCATCAGGCAGTAAGCTTTGCTGCTTTACATCAACTGAGGATCTGTGCCATTAATGACGGTCCCAAGGGTGCTAACAGCAGGAGAGGGAGAAAAGTGCCCAGGTATAAGTAACGGGGTGATATGCAGTATGTTGCCCAAAGCCAATTCTTGCTCTGTTTGTCTAACCCATCAGTCTGCCTTTCCTCGTTAACCAGCAGAGTGGAGTTACCTGTTCTGGTGGTGTTAAAATAAATGAGAAAATGGGACTTCAGTGGTGATACAGCTGTAGCATGCAGCACATAATGCATTCCTCTTCAGCTCTCTATGGCAATGGCTGCAGCTGTCAAAACTTTCTAGATGGTAATAGACTACTCCGACACATATCTGTAATTGAATAATGATTCTTCAGAGCAGCACTGTGTCCAGGAAACAGGCAAGATCCGTGTATCTGCTTTGATTCCTCCCCGTTCACTGAGAGCTCACCAAAGGAGAGTCTATACAAACACACCAGCACAATTCAAATAAGATTCATGGGTTGACACAGGGTAAAATACAGCTAAAGCAAATGGTTTCAAAACTCCACTCACTGTTTCCAAGCAAACTCTTACACAGGGCCACAGGGAAATTGTTTGACACGGCTGCATGCTGCATTAAATCAGGAGGACCTACCGTAAGCTCCGAGGTCTCCAGCAGCAAAGCAGAGCGATGTGAATCATTGTATTTTCTTTCTGGACTATCCAGCACCAAGAGAAAGAGTCTGAGTGGGTTTTGCTGCCCGCGGAAAGATGAAGGATCTTTCATCTTTTTGATCTTGTATATTTTAGGTTGGTTCAGGGGAGCTGGCTGCACTGCATTAATAAAATGCCATTTAAAGCACTGTTAGCTGGTGTGCTTGGTATTCATGCAAGTATAAATTTTCCGGTCTCCTCTAGCCTGTGAAGCAGAATCTCTGACCAGAGGGGCATCGCCAGCCTTTGTACAGGAGCCCAGCTCAGACCCAAGCGCTGTTGCTGCTTATGGGTGTAACAGTGGTGTGAAGCAGCCACGTCTCAGTTGATTGTGCTCTGTGGGTACATCTGTAAGGAGATCGTATATGTCCCCATCTGCTGCAGATTTGAGTGAGAAGCCAATGTGCTGATACCACCGTGCAGAGAGGTAGGTTGGGTTCCCAGGGTTGTGTTCAGCTCATGGATCAGTCCCACAGTTACTGCTACAGCACATATGCCCAGGAGGTAAGCAGTTGAGGCACCTCAAGTAAAGATTGGAAGTGGGCAGAAAGAATACAGAGCTATTGCAGGACATAGGTAAGGTTTGGAAGGAAGGCTGCGGCTGTGCCAGCGTTGTTTCAAGCTTGCTGTTACAGCCAAGCTTAGCTGTTTACTTCTCGAGTGGGTCGTGAGTTGGTTGGAGGCACAGGTGGCTTTGCCTTTTTTTTCCCCCCAGGTTATTCCCTCCATTTCTGTAAGTTGCACCCTTGCTGTGATTTGCAGCTTTCCTTCCAAGCAGAGTCCTCTGTGCCCAGCAGGAGTGAGCAGTCACTACTGAAGAGCAGCAGTGTCGAATGGTACAAGAAACAGAGGGGGAAAAATAGCACAGGTGAAGAAGAACTGTGGTGAGACTTGGAGTGTGAAAGCGCTGTTTGCTGCAGGTGACAGAGCCAGGGATGTCCCACACCAGAGGAGGAGGAGCAAGCTGCAGACACAGCAGAGACCTGCTCTGGTAAGCTCTAACCTAAAATTCCTCATTTCCTCTGCAAGAATTTGGTGCCACTGAGTCACGCTTACGGCTGGGTATAAGTCCCTTGTGGTCATCATATCTGACAGCAAGAAACGTCTGTGGGAGAAGTGAAATTACCCACTGGAACCCCTTAGATATGTAATAAATATTGGACTCGCAAAATGCTAACAAAATGGAACGAAGTCAGACATGAAAGGGAAATCTGCCTTTTTTAACATGAAAACAGTGTGATATCAGCAATGCTGCAGTGTCTGCGAGAAGTCTGAATAAAAATGTGTATGTATTCAGGAATTACGATATTTGTACAAGAAATGTTCAAAGGGCTGAAGTCTTCAGTCTCTTTAATTAGTCACGGGAGTGAACACCATTGGCTTTCAGAGAAAGAACTGCAGATTGGTGCTGTTCTCTCTAAGTACATGTCCTGTTTTCCCCCTAGTATGTTTCATTATAAAATACCATATTAAAGCTTTAAAAAGTCTTTTATTAGCTAGCAGATGGTTTTGCAAGTCATTTTAATGAGATAAAGAAAACTTTAATGGCAGATGTATAAATTTGTGCTTAGACAGGCTGTTGCCTTTGGAAAATTCTTGGGAATGTTTTCTCCTTGATTTGGCAGAGCTTGGCACCAGATTATGTACAAGGAAATAGAAGGGACTGATTTATGCTGACTGGTTCCCTCCTGAGAGTGGTTTTGCATCAGTGTAACATCATTGAGTTCCGCAGTTACTCTGTGATTTACAGAGGTGCAAAGGGAGGGTGAAATGTGATTAACGTGATGCAGTTCAGGAGAAATATTACATTTCTCAGATACTTGCCTCTTTCCTTTGCCATGGTCAAGGGATGTTTTGGGGAAGTTTACAGGCAGGCCAGCAGAATGCCAACCCCTTCTTGACTATCGTGTGTAGCCTGCTTAGTTTTGGCTTCCTTCTCCCACCAATATTAAATTTTGTGAAATACAAGGCAGCAATGTTGGAAATAGCACTGTGGCTGTCAACAAACAAACAAACAAAAAACCCACAAAACCAAGAAACAACCAACCCAAAATCTCAAGGCTTTGGTGGTTCTTCCTGGCCTCTTTCTTTCGTGAGCAACCAACACCACAAGAGAGGCATGAGCTGGCTCTTGGTAAATATGCTCATATCTGGAATAAGCACCCACTCCATGAAAGGAGGGGTTATTTCCCTCTAAGCATACAGGTTCTTGGCTGTAGGTTTTCATAGGAGTGGTTGCCGACATCCAGATCTGCTTCCTCCAGAGATTTGTTGTGGCTGTGTAGGGTCTTGGCCCCATGGGAGCATGCAGTGATTCATTTGCACAGGCATAGGATTGACTGTCCCCAAACATAATAAAAGACGAATGAAACTCGATTAAAGCAATAAAAGATGCCCACTAAGAGCAAATGTCTAACTACCTACAAGCTTCACTGTCCTTTGGTCCTGCTCTGGTCTGCTGACCCTGGTACAATTGGCCGAGTTTCAGCATCACCTCTTTGCACTGCTGGAGACCATCACCCTTCTGTTTGTTCTAGATCCATCTGATCTAATCTCAAAAGCCATTTCTCAGATTTGCAGCTATATGCATTGCACAGGTCATTAGGGAAAGCCTTCTTCTTTCTCTGCATATTGAGTGTGTAGGTGTACTTCCAGCAGGAAGTATATTAGCAATGCTAATATTAAGTAGCGAGAGAGCAACATTCATCATTTTGTCAACATCTCTACAGTCCTCTATTGGTTCCTTGGCTATTCTTTGGTAATAAAGACCCTTGACGTGTTGTGCCATTTGCTCTGTCCAAGAGCAGGTATTTCTACGGATGCCCATCCTGAAAGAAGTCATTTGCCAAGATAAGATTTGGTGTTTTAGATGCGCTCATGCAGCAGGCATTGAAAAAACTTTGTGAGGAATGAAGACAATTTGAGATGTCTGAAGCACATGCAGAATAAATTGCAGCTGGCCTACTTGCCCTGCACGCTAAGTGCTGCTGCTAACTTCTTTCTCTGACATTTCCCACACTGTGGTTTTTTTGCTGAAGTTGTGTCACATCCTGCTACACAAGCACATTTAATTGGGGGCTCCATCAATGAAACATGAAGTTCATGTGAGCTGAGCTAAGCCACATCCCAAACACTGCGAACCTCTGTCTTCCTTTGCTTCCCAATGGTTGTCCAAAATCCTCCTCGCAGCCATTCTGAGGGCTCTGTGCTGCTCCCAGCCAGGCTGGGAAGGCCTTGGGCTGTTTCTTAATGGCACCTGTCACCCACTTGATGCTAAACCCAGAGCCAGGGTGAAGCTGCGGTAGAAATTCCCATGGGAATTAGTGCTGAGCCAGAATGGGAGAGTCAGATGGCCTGACACTGCTTTTGGAGCAGCATGGGAAGAGGAAGGTATGTCGGCCTTAAACTGGAATTTCCTGTAATTTCTCAGTTTTCACAATTCTACAATTATTAAAATAAGATTTTTCTCCTTTCTCTTTGCGTTTGCTGGACAGTATGAATCAGAAAGTGGCTGAGACTGTTATCTTGCTCCAGTGTAATTTGATTCTCACCTCCCCCCTCTCTTAGTATTTGATGAGAAACCTTTGTATTTTCATGCTTTAATACAATCTGGCACATAATTACAAATGACTCATAGATAATCTCGGTCATGGAGCTCTCTGAAATTAGATGATAATTTAGCCTGGAATTTCTGTAGAAAGAACGAAGAAAAAGACAATTATAATTATTCTAATCAAGATATCTTTTTCTTTGCCTGGGGTATTGCTCTGTGAACTGCCAGAGGCCTGAAAGTATTTAGACCATTTCTGCCGCTCGCTGTTTCCCAGACAAACACGGCTGATCACTGCGGATTTTCATCACCGTGAAATTTCCGTAAGTGCTCCTGACAGAGAGAAAAGATGAAACAGGCAGGGGCTGAGCTGGTGGGGTGCGAGCAGAGCAGCGATGGAAAATAAACGGTCCGGGTGCTTTGTGCCAGCCGCTGGGGCTGAGGGAAAGGCCTCAGCCGTGCACTCTGGTCCCAGTGAAGATATCTGGCCCATAGGGTGCTAAGGGAGTGAGGTGACTGCGAGGTGCGGCCTTAGTGGGGGAAGTTGGCTGCGTGGGGCTTGGCAACACAGGGTTGGCCGTGGCCATGACTCCAAAGGTGGGTTTGGGACATCACCTGCCAAACGGCCAAAATGCTTTGAAGTGAGAGCTGGCAGGCAGCTACAACCAACCTCATGTCGTGGTCAATCCAATAGTATGGATGGAAATGCTAGGAGATTGGTAGGAAAATAGAGCATTTATCTTCTGAGAGACTCCTAAGAGTGTGGCTTGCCTCAGCCAGCAAAGGCAAGGAGGGGATCTGAGTTCAATCTATAAATACTTCAAAGGGGCAAACACCAGGGAAGGGAAAAGCAATGAAAACAAGGTTGCATAAGAATAAATAAGAATAAATTAACCATGAACTAATCTAGGCTGAAAACTGAAAGGTTTGTCGGTGTTCTGTGAAGTCTCTCCCGGTTTTATGTTCTGTTTATTTGAGAGAGAGAGATAAAGGTTGCTGCCTTCATCCCAGAGGATGAGTCTGAAACGTAATGACCAACTGGATACTTGCCAGCATTGCTGACCGTCCTACTGCTGATTGCTTCTGGCAGCAGCATAAAATTAGTGTGCTTATGTCTGTTTCTGAGCCCTGCCAGCACCCTGTGACAGTCAGCACCCGCCTCCATCCTACCTCTGGCATCCCCACTGCTGGCAGTGTCTCCAGTGGGTTCAAGCACTGGTGGTACAACACCTGGCCTGGCCAGAGACAGAGAGGTGTGAGGCCAGTGGAAGGGTCAATTAAATCAAACAGAAAAATGTCACAGGAAGATGGAGATGGTGAGAGGAAAAATAGGACTGTGCTGATTTGGATGCTCACTCTTCTGGTATTTAATTTAATCAAGCCTAATTTTCAAATTAGATGGAGGGTGCAGGTTTCTTTGCTCCACAGGGCCTGGCTTAACACTGGAATGGGCTGCCCAGGGAGTGGTGTAATCCCTATGCTTGGAGGCATTTAAGAGGTGTGTGGATGTGGCACTAAGGGATGTGGTGCAGCAGTGGGATGCAGTAGGTCAGGTTGATGGCTGGACTTGATGATCTTGAAGGTTGTTTCCAACCTCGATGATTCTGTGACCCATGGCAGCCCTGTGGGAGACAAAAGCTCCTGTTGCACAGCTCCCAGGTGGTCACTGTCCATGGGGGAACCAGCTCCTTCCCCTGCTGGCTGCCACTCACACTGGAGCTGTGTGTCAATAGCTGAAACCCTATCTTGGGTGGTTTTTTTTGCCTTGCACGTTTGTAGCTCCCAGCTTTTCCCCTGCAAGCTCTTCTCCCAGTTCCTAACACACTTCATCTTGCAGTGTCACACTGATCACCTGGTGAACGGACCCACCAAGGCAGGGATTGAGCAAAAGTATACTTCAAAATTAACCTGGCCGATTTTCTTGGTTGTTTATTTTTTCTCCTTAGAATAATAAACTTCCTTCCTTACCCTGGTGCATCCACATTCCCTGCACAGTACGTGCAGGATGCTGACAAAGGGTGAGATGTTGCACTGACAGCAGAAAGGGCCAACCATACCCATGCACTGTGCTGCTGGAATAGCGGGAGACTGAAGTCTTGATAGATGCAAAAATAGCAAGATCAGAGAAAGGCTTCAGAGCAGCTGCTGGGAAACAGGCACTTTGCAAGAAAGTGAAATGCTCTGATCACTTGATGTGTGTGTGTTTTGAGGGAAGCCTTGCTGGTACGGGAGATTTGTTTTAACTGTGTGGGACAGAGCTGTCAGATGGATGAACAGCCCTGATGTGACAGGGTTCACATTCTCGTATATTTTTTTCAGCTCCTTTGCAGCTCTTGCAGGCTGACAGGGAATGGTGGCTTTGCAGGGAGCACCCCATCTCTGCCTGAGAGCCTGGGTCTGCCAGCTGAACCAGGATGCTGAAGGGAAATGCAGCTCTAAATATTTTGCTTGGTCTAAATCCAGATATCTCATTACACTTCAGATAAACTGTATTTTATTTATTTCCACCCTCCCCCCACTAAGTTACACATGCTCTAATGTTTACACTGAGGGGCTATAAGTAAACTTTTGAAATACTGCTTCAAAAAGAAAAGTTTGAATATGTTTTTTGTTAAGAAACAACATGCAGACTTTCCCCTGCCAGCATCCCTTTGGGATCCCTTTTGCTTTAACAAATTTGTCACAGGTTTGTGAATTTCTTGGGCCCATCTGAATCTGTGTTTTTGATCACCCAAGCTCTGAACAAAGAAGTTTCCTGGTGACAATGGGGACTCTACTGACTTGATGTTGGCACCTAATCCCTGCTCCTTTGGAACCTCTGCCCCAGCATTGCTTCTTTGCTCCAGTGGCAACATTGGAGGGTGAGTCAAAACTCACCAAGGTTGGAAGACCTCAAGATCATCCAGTTCAGCTGTTAACCTACCACCAATATTTCCCACTAAACCAAGACTCTCAGTACAACGTCTAAACATTCCTTGAATGCCATCAGGAATGGTGACTCCACCATGTCCCCAGGCAGCCCATTCCAGTGACTGACCACTCCTTTTGGGAAGGAATTTTTTCTGATATCCAACCTGAAGCAAAGACACGCCATTCTGCATTGATGTACTCTGTGTTTTTGGGACCGTGTGCTGCTCCCTGCTCCTGGCTAAGCTCTGTCTCCCAGGAGCAGCCCCTGCCCGTGCTCCTGCTGGTTTCTGAAGGAGACAATGAATAGGCATGAAGCCAGAGGTGGGATGGTTTGACAGAAAGGGTCTTGGGTGGTGCTGTAGGAAGAGAATTATTTCTGCACAATTTAACATGAATGAATGGCTCCTGAAGATTAAAAGGAAAAAAACCAACAACACAAAACAAAGCAGAAAAAAAACCTAGGGAAATAAAAGGAAAATGTGTTTGCTTTTAGCACTGGGATGGTGCTGCTCCGCGGTGGACAATGGAGGCTGATGTCTTCTTTCCCTAGGCAACAAGGACAGCAGGGCTGTAAGCACCCTGGCCTTCTCTGATGGGTGGATGTCAGCTTGAACACTTCTAGCAGGGCTTCTGCAGGCATGGCCGTGCTGCGTCCCGCTTGGATCCGGCATGGCTGCTCTGTGCTTATGTGGGTTTGGAAGTGAACTGTAGCAGCTTTTGGCAGTGGGAAAGTTCTATGGCACCGTGAACCCAGTTCCATCACGTGCAGCAGGCAAACCCACCAGGTACCAGCTGTCCGCCTCGCTCAGCCCATCTGATGTTATCCTTCCATTCCTGTAATTAATCAGCTTTTTTCTATGCAGAATCAACCCAGAACATTGTAAGCCAGGAATGAGAAAGTGATTGCTCATAGATATGTATCTAAATTGCTGAACTGGTACCAAGCAAATAACAAATGTGATTTTGACAAATGCTCCTACCGCATATAGAAGCCACAACGCTTTGAGGAGCAGAATAACTCAGCCAGCTGGTACCTGACTGCAAAATTGATGGTTGACTCTCCATTCCATATTTATTTTGAGGTGTCACTTCCATTTTCGTTTTCCCCTGCTCGGGGATTATCAGAGAGCACGAAGCCATGAGGATCCTCGCTGCAGCAGGAGCAGAGCAGGGTTACAGCACACACACAGACAGGGGAAGGGTTCCTCCTAAATGTGATTTATGGTAAGTGGAGAAGGGCGGGACTTCCCAAAGCAGCTAAGGGAATTAGGTGCCTGATTCCCATTGATTTCCCTCTGACAGAGATTAATGTACTGTTTTCCAGTTTGTGATGTGCCCAGATGCGTTGGCAGGGGAGGATAATATATCAATCAGTGAGTAATGTGTCTGCTCGCTAACTTCGATGCATGGCAGAGGGATATTTTACATTAGGCTCTGCATCATGCTTATTGGCTGCTTATCATATTTTAGGTTTTTTGTGTTGTTTTGGTTTGTTGCTGGGTGTTTTTGTTGTTGTTGTTGTTGTTGTTTTTTTGTTATCGCAAGAGATGATTGCAAGGCTTTATGAGTGAGATACCATACTAACAGTGATGAGGCTGAAATATGGACTGCTTTTCACAGGGGGAGGCGGCAGCAGGTTTTAGAGAGGCAAAAACCAGTTTGATTTCATTTCCCCAAATTCTTAGGAAGAATAATGTGACTGAATGGTATTTTCCGACCATCTCAGGCATGTTGTTGAGGCCATGCTTGCATGACAGAGCTTTTTATTTTCCACCTTCTAATACTCAGCAGGAGTGGGACATTCTTGTCACTAGAATATTCCCAATGCAATGAAATTTGAGTGGGCTAATTAAACAATGTAAGAACCTTGCCAAAGCCCAACGGTTTTGTGTGAAAGGAAACGGCAAGGCATCCCTTCTCTTTATTTAAATGGGAGGAGAGGAAATATGTGAGTCTAATGAACTCTGTAAGTTCCTGTGGCTTATTCTGAGCAAAGCAACCTTTAACACTATTTGCATTATTAATATCCCAGATGAGCAAACGGGACGACATTTGGCTCCAGAAAAGAATCACACAAAAAAAACTTTATTAACATTTTCCTGCTGTCTTCTTTGGATTCCTCCTCAATTTTGGGGAGGGAATACTGCTCCCTGAAAATGTGCTGGAAACAGCAAATGCTGCCTGTCTGCTCTCTATATTCATTTCATATTCCATTTATTTAAAGACTGCAACGTTGGACTTGGATGCTGACACCAGGCTCCCATTCAAGATGGTTGATTTTGGATGAGACGTGTTACTCCAGGACTTTCTAGAGAGGGCTATGATCTTCCATCTAAGGAGAGAGGGAAATGGAAACACTCTTTGGTGATTACTTCACGCCTAGGTAACTCTTTCTTCAGCTGCTCATGGCAGAAGGAAGAATGTGGGCCCCCGTTTTTGTTTTAGGGAACAGAGAAGTCCTTTCATGCTCCTTGGTGTTTCTTTATCTCATCTGGATGTGGCAGAAACACAAATGCGTCAGAAATGGATCGGTGTGCCTTTTTTCACCTTGACAATGGCTGAGGGTTTCTGTGTGTCCCTGAAGACCAAACTCCCCATGGTATATACATCCTTCTAACCCCAGGGCAGAAACCAACCCCAGACCTTGAGTACTGAATAGTCACAACTTGTTCAGGGGTCACACTGAGTTTTGCATCTTGAGGATGCTGCTGTTTCCATTGCCCATCCTTCACCTGTCCATGCTTTCCAGAAAGAAAACCCAGGGCTCAGGCAGCAGTTCTTCTGTGCAGTACCACACAGGGTGCCTACGGACTCGTGAGGAGTCCACATAGTGTGTTATGTTCAGGCAGGAACTTTAAGGGAAACCTCAAGCAAGACTTTGCAAATTGCTAACACAGAATCCTGGAAGTATCGAATCAACTAGATTGGAATGGACTTTCAAGATCATAAAGTCCCAGCTTTTCAGTTGTAGTGGAGGATACCATTTCCTGGTGTACCAGGTAGCTCTTCTGAGAAGCAATGTCTTGCCCTCCAGAGCCCGATATTAGGTGTTAAGAACCACGGAAATGGGCACTGAGGTTCATGCTCAGTGGGCACAGTGGACTAGATGATCTTAGAGGTCTTTTCCAAGCTATGGTTTCCAACTTATTCTATGGTTGATTCTAGGAAGAAGGCACCACAGCTGCCTGGCAGCTCCTCCGAGTTTCTCAAGCATCACAAAGACAAAGCAACCACTTTTTAAAGCTAATAAGGCCATTTGTGTGCCTCACTTCTGTTTCATTCTCTGCTTTCAGCTAGAGTTTGATATTTCAGCAGCCTGTGCTGCTGCAAGCCCATCCCTGCTCCTATATCTACTCTAGGACCTTCTAATCCACATGGTTGTTCCATCTGGCCCACCGCAGGTCTGTCTGCCATCAGTGTTGTCCTCCCATCTGCCCTGCTACAGCAGCACTGTGCAGCCTTTGGGAAGAGCATCATGCAGGCAGCTGCGTCATTCAGGAAATGGATGGCACTGCAATTGCACTCAGGTGGGACGTGATGAACTAAAGAGAAGTGCTATCAAAACTGCAATGCTTTGGGTTGTTCTGCATGGTGAAGTCATGGCTGTGTGCTTCTCTTTCTGGAAGCTGAGACCTTGCAGGGCTGAATGTGCCATCCCCAAAGTGCACAAGGCAGGTGGGGTTCATGAGTCAACTGACTGCTAGAGATGGGCTCCTGCAGTCATGAGCAAGAGGTGCCATGTTGAGAAGCCATGATAAGCTCCCTGTGGATCATAGAATCATTAAGGCTGGAGAAGACCTTTAAGATCATCCAGTCCAACCCCAATCCATCCCACCATGCCCATTAACCATGTCCCTCCGTGCCACATCTCCATGAGTCTTGAACAGCTTCAGGGATAGTGACTCCACCACCTCCCTGGGCAGCTGTGCCACTGCATCACCGCTCTTTCTGAGAAGATGCTTAGACACTGAAGGAAAGCATATGCCAAAGCTGTCTCTCAGTTCTCAGCCTCCCTCTTTCCATGCTTTTAACTTTGCCAGGAGCAGAGCTTGCTGGGCAGACTGCCCTATGCCACACCTCATCAGCCACGTCCCCAGGCCTGACTAGATAAATAGAAGTGTAACATGTGCACCAAATGTCAGAAGAACCGCACAACTTCAGCAACTAATCACAGAGAAAGGTGAGGTGCACTGCAGCCACCAGAGTGATTTCTGCTAAGCTCAGGCTAAAAATCCCAGGGCAGATGCTATTTATGTTGCACAGCACTTCAGAGGCAGTGCTGCAAGCAAGCAGATAGACAGAAATGAAGGTCAGCCCAGGCCTTTTAAACACTACCTCACTTAAATGTTTTTTTCTGCCTCAGCTGTCTTGCTCTGAGATTAGCACGACTCCAAAGGAGGAGGGCTCCTTTCCTTCTGCAGTAAATGACATGTGCATGTTGCCAGTGAAGTTGTGGATGCCCCCTCCCTGGAGGTGTTCAGGGCCAGGTTGGATGGGGCTGTGAGCAACCTGGTCAAGAGGGAAGTGTATCTGCCTATAGCACGGGTTTGGAACTAGGTGATCTTAATGGTCTTCTCCAACCCAAACCATTCTATGGTTCTATGATTCCATGCCTGCTGTGAGGCTGGGGGATTTGGAACTGCCCTACGCATTTATGATCAATTCTCTACCTTATGGCCTGGCTGGGTGATCCTTTCTAAGATTGTTAACAGTGACAGCATGTCCCCAGATTGCCTCACACCTTTCATCTGCTTTGTCTTTAAAAGGAACTTCAGCAACTCATTTTCTACATGACTGTCAAGTCTTTAATTTCTTAGATGCATAAAGCTGATGTGAACACGCCCATGTCTACAGCATAGCCTGAGCTCCTCTGAATTTATGAGAAGCTTTGCAAAATTTGAATGATTGAGTTACGAAAATAACTTTCGATGTAATTAACATGCATTGCCTTTGCAGGTAGCGGGGAAATTGGATAATTGAGGTGCAGGTGATGGAGGTTGCGTGGCTCTTTGTAAAAGCACAGAGTGTCCGCTGTACCTCTTTGAAGCAGCCTCATTAAAATCAGTAGGGCTGCATAATAATGTGCTGTGTAGTTCTGTTTTGGGAATAGCTTTCTGCAGTGGCCACTGCAGTGGCTCAGAGCTGAATGCCTCAGAAAGCTGGGCATGATCTCACCCCACCAACTGCTGAGTTACTGTAGGTGAGCATTGCATTGAGCTCAACACTTTCGGAGCAGTTGGCTTCAGTTAAGCTGTGTGCTTGCAAAGGCCTCTGTGCACCAGAATACACATCCTTGCCCTATTGCAAAGATAGGCAGGTAATAAAATCGTTTATATTTTCCTACGTTGCCTTGCAGGTGTGTAGAAGTGAGGCTGCCTGGTGAGCTCAGCTGCTGACTTGGGCACCTTAGGACTTGGCCACCTTTGTCCTGGGCTCTAAGCAAACTCAAGAGTGCGTGGCTGCAATTATTTCACACTTTGTGGTTTTGACTTGGAAACGGAATATCTGAGGCTTTGTGAGACACCTGGATATTTGCCTGTGCCCAGTTTCTATATAGGGGCTGGAGTGACCCCTTTCGCCAGGGATTATGGGAGTGGAAGGTCAGGTTTGGCTCATAGCAAACATAAGATAACTGTGCAAATGCTAGATTCTTTTTCGTTCATTGACTAATGTGGAAGCTGAAGAAGAAGCTCAAGCTAGATAATCCAAACTTGATTTTCTGAAAGTTGTTTTGCGAGGTGAAGCATTAAGCAAAATGCTTTGTTTTATTGAGAATGTAGTGTCCAACTGCTCGGGTCCTTAACTCTGTTATTTTTTTTCATAATCAACTTTGAAACAAAGCCACGTATTTCAAAAGCAAGCCTGAATTTCCATGAATTCCACTCCTCTACTTCTTATTTTTCTTTCAAATTTGGAGCAAAACCAGGGGACTCATTCCAAGGTAATAAAATTTGACCATTTTGAAAACTTCATTTTGTAGTAAATTCTTGTTTCATTTTAACTTCTCTGGCTGTTTTTCCCTATGAGGAGCACCCCGTCTGCTCCCCCCAGGCCTTGCCTCTGGCACCGTGCCCCATGGGGAAGCTCTGGTTGAGGCGCATTTGTGATTTCAGGCATGACGTCAGCTTGCTGAGCAGTGAGAACTGCTCAGCAGTCTGGATGGTCTTTGGTGACAGCACAGGGCAGCTTTCCAGAGAGCTGGAGATTTCTATGCAACAGAAGGACTAAACATGAGACAGACGAACTCCTAGGCACCGATCTACGTCACTCATAGTGAAGTCCGTGCGTTGCATCTATCTGTCTATCTTATTTTGCTAGCTGAGCATGATATCAAATCCAATTAAAACAAACAAACAAATACAAACCAAATCAAAAGTTGATTCAACACAACCCTATCCAGGTCAACATTTAATCGCACATCTGATCTACTGACCGGCAACCCTGCCTTTGGCAGGGGGTTGGAATTAGATGGTCCTTGAGATCCCTTCCAACCCAAGCCATTCTATGATTAAATGTATTCCCTTATACACTTAGAATTTCCAGAGCCAGTTTCTTGCTGTCCAGAAGTCCCTATGGAGGTAACTTCCAACCTGGGCCATTCTATGATTCTATGGGAGTTGTTGTTACCTTGGATGATGAGTATGAGCACTGTGCAACAACTTCCAGAAATGTAAGGACTGTAACTAAAAAAACTAGTAATAATTGGATTTATCACATCTCCATATTCCTTAATGCTGAGCCTCCCATCTATCTGTACATGGGTGAAAGGATTTCCTTGTGCAAAAAACCATGAGGTTAAAGAAGAGAGAAGGTGTAAATGTATCCTTTGGCTGCAAGAGTTTTATTGGACTGCAATTCCTCTGCAGCAGAAGACGCTGACTGTGTTGTAGTATACATATTAGTAAAGTATTATACAAAATCTTACCGTGTTTGCTGTTCTCCATTAAACAGAGGTGTATATGCATTTAAATAGACCCATCATGACTTGGGTTTATTGCACCAGTAATTCATTTATTTATTGCAGGCTTATTTTTATTGCTGACAATATTTTCAGTGTAATTTGAAATTCAAAAGAAATTGTCACAAACAGTCATTAATGTTTAAAGTCACAGGTTATTATTTAGTGTCGTGCTAGTTATATTATACATTATGCATTAAATACTTTTTAGCGGTACACTTACTAAATACAAATTGAGGCAAACCAGTCCCTCAGTGGGAACAGACCTGCCTATTTTCTTTCTACTTCTAGCCTGACTTACAAATGAAGATCTTTTGGATTTCAAAGCTGGTGCTGTTCCCCCCCCCCCCACCAACCCCACTCTCTCTCTTTTCAGGGCAGATTTTCAGGGCTACAGGGACTTGTTAAAGAAAGATCAAACATAATGTATATATGTATTAATGCATGAAACAGATATATTTACCTCACAGGGGCATTGAGAATTAATTAGTCGCTGATTAGAAAGCAGTGGAAAATGAAAACCACTATCTAAGCACTTGATAGTTTTTTCCCTTTGAATCCACAGCTGGAAATGAAGCCACTTGGAGAGCATGCAGTGAGCAATGCCCAGCCTGCTCTCAGCCACATATTTTTCTAGCAGCTGGCTTAGGCTTTTAAGTATGGATATTTTTAATGAAAGCAGTCCCTGCCTTAAGCATGTGGCTATCTTGCAGGTGTCTTCAAATAAAGTTCACTGTGGAATCATTCCTCCATTTAGGATCCATGGGTGAGCGTTGGGCACAGCCACCCCAACCAGGCCTCAGAGCAGATGTGGGATAACCGTTCTTCTGAGTGTCCCTACAGCCCCTATTGTTTTTCAGCTCAGGGAACAGAGAGGTGGTGGATGCCCCATTGTTGGAGACACCCAAGGTCAGGCTGGATGGGGCTCTGAGCACCTGATGGAGCTGTGGATGTCACTGTTCATTGCAGGGGTGTCAAACCAGGTGGCCTTTAAGGGTCCCTTCCAACTCCAGTGATTCTAGGATTCTATGACCTCCCCAGCCAGTTGTGGTGTCTACAAGTGTCACCATCCTTACAGAACTTATTTTCGGTAGATATGCTCGTTCTTTCTTCAAGGCCAGGTAATCCCTCAGCACTCACAGGGTAGTGCTGCAGGGAGCTTCCAGATGTCTTCTGTATCATTTGAATAAAACCCCCTTTTTTTTGTTCTCACCTGCTGCCCACTAATTTAATGCCACTTCACCCTTGTGGAACCAGTGAGATGTTTTTCACCATGCACCCTCTCCATGTCACTCCTGAACTTACAGACCTTCACCACAGCTTCAGTCATTTCTTTTCCAACCTGAGCAGAAAGCCAAAGCCTATTTTGCTACATCTTCTATGTGCTAGTGTTTCTAGGCTCTCCTCAGGCACAAGGCTCATTGAGCCAGTGCAGGAGGAAGGGAAAGCAGCTTCTCTCCCACTCTGGGATGGAGTTCACAGAGCCACGTTGAGGCTTGCTCTGAACTTCACCATGGTTTATCGACAGGACATCTTCCCTTCCCTTGGGGGCATATGAAAGCATCCATATAAAAGCGTCGTATAAAAGCATCCATCCGCTGGCGCCGGGGGACAGCGTGTGTCCATCTGTGTGACTCCAGGCACAGGCTGCCAGGGTGCTCACGTGCCGTCGCCTGCATGAGACTCCATTGGTTTTAGATAGGAGCCTGTGGATACAGCAGGGAACAACTTGCAGCGTGAAAGCAGCATCTCTCAGTGTTGGTCTTTCTGCTTCAGTAGAATGGATTCTGTAGATGGATTGAGCAGAAGGTTTGGTGTTTTTGTTTTTTTTTTTCCTAGAACAGGCTGAGCCCCGGTGCATGAATCCCTCATTAATCCAGCAGAATTACTGCTGTCTACTCTCCTATAGATTTCACCTCATCCTCTCCTCTGCTACACCTCCAGCCTTGTTAGCTCCTTGTCAGGTGGGAGTAGCAGCAGATGCTGTGATGTACTTGGGGCGATGCTGGCTGTACTGCTTGCTAGCTGCTTGCTGCCTTTCAACATGGGTGAAGGGCGAGCCCTACTGACCTTTCTCATCATAAAGGCATACATTTACGTCTTAGGCTGCTTTTAACCAAATCTTTAAGGAGCTGAACATCTTTGGCTGCATCTAGTTAAAAAATCAGGAGAAAGGAGAGGTGGGGAAGTGGACATGCAGAGAAGAATCATAGAATCATACAATATCCTGAGTTGGAAGGGACCCACAAGAATCATTGAGTCCAACCCATAGCTCCACACAGGAACACCCAAAATCCAAACCCAATGTTTGAGAGCATTGTTCAGATGCTCCCTGAGCTCTGGCAGCTCAGGGCCATGCCCACTGCCCTGGGCAGCCTGTTCCATGCCCACCACTCTCTGGGGCACAGCCTTTCCCTAACCCCCAGCCTGACCCTCAAGCACACCTGTGCTGAATGTTGGGGTAGTGATGATGGTGTGGGCTAGCACTATCTTCCCTCCCAGCAGAGGCCTGGGCAGAGAGGAGGTGGTGGTTCCCCCTCCCATGTCACTGCTTGGTTTCACTCCACTGCTGATTGGGACCCATAGAGCTGAAATCTGGTTGCTGGTTGAGAGAAAACAACAGCGCCATGAGTCAGAAAAGAGCCTGTTTACATCTTTGGTGGAGCGGATGAAGGCCTCCAACAAGTCCTGTTTATTTTAGGGAATGTTTTGTGGATCATCAGGAATGTCCATTAAAGGGTTATTTTTAATATTGCTTTTTGTGGAAATGCAAAGCCAAGGAGACCCTCCCAAGCCCTGACTGGGTGATTAATCTGCCCTCTCCACAAAACTCTCCTTCAAGCCTTGCAACTTCAAAGCAAAAACCCCCTGCACCTCTGGCTGCAGGGTGTCCGTGCCTCGCTGCCTGACATTTGATGCGAAGGGGATTCATTCTCCCACATCCAAGCTGAAATTCCCCAGGTGCTAATCAGTGATTTCACATTTTCAGCTTGAAACGATTTGTGTGAAAGACATTAGATGCTAGGAAGCAGGCTGTGCAGGAGCTGTGCTCACTCCGTCTTTCCAAAGAGGAAGTCATTTTTTATTTGCTTTCCTTGACTGGTGACACTTAAGATGTTTGCCCCCAAATTTTAAGCCGTAGAAGGAGACAGACCACCCTGCGCTTTGGCATTGATGGAAACAAAATCTGGCCATGGAGTATTTGTGTGTTGTCTTTAAGCTGAGCTTCCTTGCTGAGATATCTTCTTTAGTGGAAATTAAATAACATACAGTTGCCCCTGTCTACAAGGCTCATTACTGTCTGTCAGTTCTGACCATTATATCCACTTAAAATACCACAGGGAGAGCTTATTGGGATTCTTCTGATATACTATTCCTCCGAAAGTCAATCAAAAACCAATCTAGTGCACTTAGAGCTTTTACTGCTTTGCTGAAGACAATCTCCCAGTATCGGCTAATCTGCACAGCCTGCTCTGATAGCGCAATGATTTTTAAGGGCATGTGAGAAGAGATTACCTACCTGTTTGTAAATGAGAATAATGGCTCGCTTGCAGTGGGTGTAGGAACAGAGGTGACAAATGCAATTACTCCTCCAACTGGAGGGGGAAAAGCCCGAGCACAACTACGTTGTGCCATAAAATCAGTGGAGGGCTGCTTGGTGGGATCAGGGAGGTGGATGGCTGCAACAGAGTTGAGTTACTTCACTGGGGGGCTGCTGGGTGTTGCTGAGCCCACTGTAGGAAGGGAAAGGTTTGCTTTCAGAACAACTAATGGCCCTACAGGGTCCCGTGCTTCGCTCTGCTCTGTGCTACTGGAAGGGCAATAGGGAGACAGAGGGAAGGCTGTGCTGCAGGAGAGGTATGAAACAGAAACAAGCTCCCCCAACATGCCTTAGTACCCTTTGAATGGTCTGGGAAGAGTGTGCAAGGGTATTTTTCAGTATTCAGAGTGTACCGTCTCAGTTTCTATTTCTCTTTCCCTGAGATGAATCTGGAATCATCTGTAACTCAAGCTGGAATTTCCTTGCCTCAGGTGTTTACCATGGAGGAGGGGAAGGCACAGAAGAAATGCAATGCCATCTGAAATTAAAAAGGTCTGGGCTTGTCTGTGCCATCCCTGTGTCCATCCTTGCTTGCTTGCTTGCAGAAATGGGATACGGGAGACCATGTGATATTCTGGGAGCAGAGAGAGGTGGGCTCACCTTGCTGGCTCCTCCCTCTCTCTGGGACATTGTTGAGTATTAGTTCTTTTTTATTCTTACATAAAATTCTGAATATTAAGCTACTTGTGTCTCTAGTTTCATTCTGGAGATACTCTGGTAAAACCTTGTACATTGTATTATGGAGATATTAAATGCAGTCTTTTATGATATTTCCGTGTAACACTATTCTGGAAAAACAAGGAAGTTCCACAGATGGCAAAATGAGGAACATGGTTCCTAATCTGAGCAGCACCTTTCAGCCCTTGCAGAAATTTGCACTTTTCAGGTGTGTGCTCTGGATTCAGCAACCTTGACATCAGCTGCAGGTGACAGATGCAGCTGGGTCTCTGCTTGCAGTTCATTGCTGGAGCAATTCTCCCCCGTGCAGAGGAGCTAAGTGGTACTGCAATGACTAACAGGGCCATGTCAAGCACTGAGGAGGTGCCACTGGGTTTCGGGGAGCACTGCTCTTCCTGTGCAATCACATGCCCTAGAAGCAAGGAGAGGCCCAAGGCTGCTTGTGTCTCAATTGCTTCCCTCCTGGCCCATCCAACCGAGGTAGATAATAACCTCGTTACCTCCTTTCCACCACCTTCAGCACACACTGCAGTTCCACTCCTCTGCCTGTGATGGAGCAAAGTCTGGATGCAGTAAAGGCTCAGCTCAGTATAACTGGGTGATTACATATTTGTTGAACTGCTAAAGGCTGCATTTGCAGTTGAAAACTCAAATAGTGTAAAAATTGTAAAGTGACTCATAAAATGACTAACTTGACATCTATATAGTCTTTGGGAGACATTTTCTACCCTTTTCATACTCAATCACAGATTAATTCATCAGTTTGATAAAATAAAAAGTAATTAATATATTTCTGTCATGTATCTCCTTGCAGTCAGAATGATAAAATATTCACAAGAAAGGTGGCTTGAAAACATGGATTTGATGAAGAAGATTCAAAAAGAAAGAAACTTTAATTAAAGTCTAGAAAGGTCATTGAGTCCTACCATCAGATAGTGGTGAAATTATAAAACAGATGGCAAATGTCCCCAAGAAGAAGAGAAGCAGTAGTCTGGAAAAAAAGGGAGATATTGTTAACAATAAAGTAAAGTAAAACTCCACTTAGCAGAGGCATCGCTCGCAGTCTAATAGCCAGAGAGGAGGGAGAAGTGGTCAGACCCTTTGGGATTGTAGATTGCTAAATATATATATATATATATTTATATTTATATTTGGTTTTGGAGAAGAACACTGCATCTAGTTTTGTCTCAGTCATTTTCCTGATTCTTTTTTTCAGTTGCATTGCAGTATAGGAAGAGCCTCTGGTGTCTTTGGAGATAAACCAGAGCCTTGATGCAAGGCTTTGCTCTTGAGTCAAGCTAAAAGTGAGGACCTGCTGCATCCGGGTTGCTGTTCAGAGCAGAAACTCCAAGTCAAAAGGCTCTGTTGGCAACAAGCATCCGTGTGTCTCGATCCCACAAGCTGACAGGGCTGTGGGCTGGGCTGTAGTACCATGGCTAGAACCCAGTGAATCAGATCTGTGGAGATAAGGGGAGGTTCATAGTGCTTTCCTTGTGGTGTGCTCATGGCAAGAGGCTCTTTGGTTTGCATGGGGATCAGCAAGACAAGGGCCAGCAGCAGTCCTCAAAGGATGGGACAGAGTGCTTCCAGCATCAGAAGCAAATGAATAAAGAATGATTTGACATTCAGCTCTATTCCTATAATTCTATAGGAAAACTAGTGGAATTCACTAACGGTGTGTAGGAGTATTTCAGTTATCCACATCGCTGTGCTCGCTGTCCTGCTAGTGTGAACTGGTAGGAGCTGCTTCCCCATACACCCCAGTGCTGCGTGCAGTGCTGTGCTGGTCTCAGTGTCAGGGCCGGCCAGGCTCAGGATTGCTCACACAACCTTAATTCAGCCCCAGGCCTGAGCTGTTGTGCTCCCTTAAAGACTTCTTTGAGTTTTTCCTGTGCTAGTTGCAGCCAGGCAGGTGAATGGGGATAGCAAGGGCAACGAGGCCACGTTCCTGCCCAGTTTGTCCCAGCACCTCACCTGCATGGCCTGTGGCAGCAGGAGCTCTCTGGCCTTGGTGCCAGCAGGCCTTGGGCACTAGAGTATGCTGAGTGGGGGATCACACCATTAGTCCCAGCTAAAACAAGAGCTTTTCTCTTCATCTGTGCTTCTTTCCCTCCCTGCAGACAGGGAAGGCTGTAAGTGCTCTCCTTTGCTGCCCAGCACTGACTCATACCTCCAGTCCATTCATTACAGCACGGTGGTGCTGCTGTGGAAGAAATGTCAAGTGGCCATGTAATGAAACACAGCCAGCAAAATGTGTGCACCAAATGGCTTCCCCGGCCCTCATGCTTCACAAACCAAACAGTGTGGCACTTCGAGAAGGAATCTCATTGATTTCAGCAGAGGATGGGTTTCTCTCATAACCTGAGTCAACCTGGATGTTACTGATTATAAAGCAGCAGCCTTGGCATCTGTCTCAGGCTCTCAGCAGGGATGTGTGCAATTTGAAGTGATGTTCTCAGACATTTAAATCACAGATCCACGTCCCACGTCAGAGATGAAAGAAAGTGAAGACAGGCGAAACTAAGCTGTGACATGTGGTAGCTGCAAGGTGGGCTGAGGGACGAAAGTTGCTTTCACCCCACTCACCTGCAGTGCTTCTCTGCCTGAAGCTGGGCCATCCTGGAGCCGGGCTGGCCAAATGCGCTGTCCTGGAAAAAAGCCTTAATAGAGATTATCAGAAATTGTCAGGACTATTATTTACTACAAAGTATCAGATGAGACCTACACCCTGTGCAGCAGTCCTGCACCCAATGGCAACGAGGTGGACAGAATGAATGGGTGCTTACCTCTGTCACTGCAGTGGGACCGGTCTGTAACCTCAGCTGGCATCTATTTCATAAAAAGGCCTTCAAATGTCACCACTCAGCTCTCCATCCTCTGACCCAGCACTTTTCAGTCATCTCTCTGTTTCAGCACTGCCTCTATCCTAGTAACTCAAAGACCAAACTAATTTTCATATGCAGTGCCTTATTTGTGTAGCTCCTGTACGAAAGATCAAAGGTGGGCCAACAGGGCTGCTCTTTTCGCTAAGATCTTCAGCACCCCTTTGGCTCACTGAGATATTAAACATACATGACAGCACAGACAAAACTCTCTTTCTTGGTTATCTATTGGGCACACACTGGATGGACTGAGGCAGACAGAAACCAGACCTACATGCCTCTTTCTTTTTCCATTTTTTCTGTGCCTGAGGAGCAAGAATCTAACACACCAGGTTGACCTTTTTTTTTTTTGTTTGCTTCTATAGCAATTAGTTGATTTTCTTCTTTCTTTTGGTTTGTCTTTTATCTGTTATAGAATGTCTACTGCATTTTCCAGAAAGCATCTTTGACTATCAGTGCATTATAGATTGTGAAGCAAATTACTCCTTTTTCATTTGCCTACTTCAGTTGGTTAATGAGTTCAAACATTTCCTCCTCCTGCTAAAGGCAGTGTAAAAGCAATGCTTTTGCAGAGGTGTCTGCAGGACAACTCTCTGTTTTCGCACAGGTACCCAAGTTTACACGATTTAGCTCCATCAGTTAAAACATACCATTATTAGGAATGGGGTCATTTAGGCATGTTATTGAAATTTAAACCATCTCTGCTCTGATTTCATAGTTAGAGCTAAGGAGGATGTGCTAGAAGTTTTGAGAACTGGAGGAAGAAAAGATGAAAACGAGAATATTTTTTTGCAGATTGATCCCTTTATCTGACTGGGGGAATGGAAACATCCTGTGACTGTTTCAGACAGCTCCAAGCAAGCTTTAACTTTTTAAAAGTTTGAATTCTTTTTTTTTTTTTTTTTCTCCCAGTGCCAATGAATTACAAAAGCAATTTATGGTAAATAAACGAAGAAGATGTAGGAGGATACTCTCCTGCAGAGCAGAAGCATTTCTCAGTACTTCCTCCGTACAGGAATGAGGGATTAGTCCCCCCCCCCAAGTCGATTTGCATCCTAAGCGACTGATTTCACCTGGCTCCAATCTCAAACATGAGGCATCTGTGAGCACCCGAAATTAGCATATGTGCACGTTCAGGCAGAATCGAGGTGCTAATTGACACGTTCGTGTGACAAAGCACGCAGAAAGACTTCGTGCTGAGGACTGCATAGCACCTGCCCAGGTAGGAAAGAACGGCTTCCTTAGGAGTTGAATGATTTGCTAATGGTTTTCAAGTACAGGAGATGGCCGCACCTGGCCACCCGACTGCATATGTGCATTTACAAAGAGGGAAGAGCTCTGTTTAGCCCAGAGGGAGTATTAGTGAAACTGTCTCCTGCTGGAAGGGAGTTGTGTCCCCTTGATGCCATGACTAAAAGAAGTTTGAACTTAAGGGGCTGAGATGCTGCATGAGTTTAGAATTTATTTATTTTTTCTTTCTTCCTGTGAACGCCAACTAAGAATGCAGAAAAGACGTCTTGTTACCAAGCCCACGGTGAGGTAAATAAATGTCTCCAGGCTGTTAACCAACCGGGATGGAGGATGTTTTCTTTTTGGTTTTGAACTAAAAGCAATTGGAAATGCCCTTTTCTTTCCTTTCTACAGTGGTTGTCTTCATGAGCTCTTGAAATGTTATGCTCCACTTTAGGTTTTGTTTTGATAAGTTTTGGGTTAGCCTGGCTTACGTTAAGTGTGATTTCAAAGTGATGGAGTGAAAACTAAGGTATTCATTTCTGTGGTCTGAAGATCCCGTGTGCTGGGCAACCTCACGGTGCTCTGAACTCAGTGTTTTGCTCCATGGGGATTGTATAGGTGAGCTCCTGGCAGTAGGAGCAGAGTGTGCTTGAATCCTAAGGGGTTTGAAGAAGTTTGTAGTAGGGGTGCAAGCATGTGCATATGAGCACGCGTGGTCAAATGGATTAAATGTAATCATAGTCACACAGTATACACTAAATAAATACCAAATAGATGCACTTATGTCCACTAGGAGCAAAAGACATTGCTGAAAGAAGCAATGCATTTCTATTTGGATATATGGGGTATTCAGCTATGTCATTACACTGTACTTATTGCCAGCTGGGTGTGATAGATAGCCATGTAAGTACATCTTGTTTATTAACTCATGGTATAAGGCAATATAAACGGAATGTATTCATAGCCACATAAAATCACCCCTAGTTATCAGCTCAGCTCATCATTTCACTTCCTATCTCAGCAGAAAATGTTTCGTCTCACAATCTTTCTGGCTAACTCTTCTGCTTTGATGAGTGTTTCTGTGCTTTGGTTTCCCAGATATTATGTGGGGACTGAACTTCTGCGAAGTAACTTGTTGTACAACAGACATAGGTTATTGTGGAGTTATGTTGTTAATTCCCTGCTGTGAGCAAGGACTGGCAATAGCTGCGTTATACTTGTGGAAATGTTGTGACTAACCGACGATTGCTGTGTGAGAGAAGGGGAGCAAAGCCCTGCGTGGGTACCTGGACCTGTCCTACTGCCCTGAGTGAAAGACCAGGGTAGGATGAGGGGGAAGCAAATCCTTGGTTATGGATACCTCTATGCCTGCAACTGCAGGACAGAAGTTGTTGAAGGGTGGATAGCAGTCTGTTTTTGCTCTCTCCTTGCTTCTGGTGGTGCCTAAAAGACAGCTTGTCTGCACCGGTACAAGTGGTGGCTTTTTTGTTTGTCTATAAATTACAGTAGCAAGTCAAGAAAGCGTTAATGCTGAAGGCTGTGTGATAGCAGGAGATTTGATGTAGTTCACAGTAACGCTTGAATATCAGTTTGTTTTTAAAGCCCTTTCTGAAGTTGGGTTGACACAGATTTCCCCATTACGTTGTGGGAAAACTGAGGCACAGGATCTTACTGTGGTCTCCATTCAGGTTCAATAACAGAATTAAAACTAAGACTTTGAGTCAATGCTTTACCAAATAAACAGTGTGCAGAATAGCTGATTTAGATGAAAGATGCTTGTTTAGTTCATTGATTTACACAATCATCTGTGACCCTGACGCTGCAGGACAGATGATACTATTACTACTTCATGGTAAGGAGATATTACAGAGCCTTTGTCAGACTCATTTTGGTCTGATCCATTACTCAGAAGCATCCAAGCCAGAAGTAATTCATAATTTTTCCCTCTTAGGCAAATAACCATTAAAATCTTCACATCCTGTTCTTTCCTGTGAGTTGTGGATATGCAATATATTTCCTGGAAAAAATGTTCTGAGAGAATTGAATCCCTTCAATCCTCTCTTTAACCTGCTTTCCTAAAGAAACAAGACACATACAGTTGCAGTCTTTCTCTCTTCCCCTTGACCTTTAATGAGGGTGAGCCTCTCAGATGATGTTAATTGCAGCTGACAGGGGGAGAGAGATCTCAAAGATACCTCCAGTGTCAGGACTGTGAAACTGGCAGCAGAAGGAAGCCCTCTGGGGGTCACCACCGGAGACTCCATCACAGCCTTCCTGAGTGCAGGCAGGTGGGTGGTGGTAAGGGAAGGACCTGAGAGAGTGTGTGAGGGTACATGGACTGTTGTGAAGGTGTTTACCAAAAGCCAGGGCATTCAAGACAACTGTGCAGCAGCGGTGCAGTTCTGCTCTTTTGGACCATCTTGTCTGCTCTCTCACATCTCCTGTGGTGTCCCACTGGGAATCATGAGGTGCAGTTACAAGATGTGAAGAGTAGGAAATGCCAAATAAACCAGAAACCTGATCTGAGTTGCTCAAAGTCTTAAGACTTCGCTGTGCCACACTGCAAGGATGCAGAACAAAACCAGCACGCTCAGGGAACATTGAGTTTTCTTCCCCACGTGTCTTAGATGATGCACATCACTGGGACTTTGCTAGCTTCAACAGCACCATGCCAGATAGAATCATGGACTGGTTTGGTTTGGAAGGGACCATCAAGATCATCTGGTTCCAACCCCTCTGCTAATGGGAGGCAGGGACACCTCCCATTAGAGCAGATTGCTCAAAGCTTTTCCCATCTGATCACCTAACCTTCCATCTTTAGTCCGGAGGTCTCAAGAGGTAGCGATGTCAGTGCTTTCACTGCCTTGGGACTGATTGCAGCTCCTCAGGAGGGGCTGGCTGGAGAAATGAAATAACATAGAATCATTGACGTTGATCACTAAGATCATCTAGTCCAACCCATCCCACCATGCTCACTGTGTCCCTCAGTGCCACATCTACCCTTTTCTTAACATCTCCAGGGATGCTAACTCCACTGCCTCCCTGGGCAGCCTGTGCCAGTGCCTCACCATACCTTCTGAGAAGAAATGTCTCCTAATATCTAAACTGAACCTCCCTACATGTGACCCGCACTGCAGTAACATGGTCTCAAACAAGATGCACTGTTGTGTAAACGTCCACCTTGTTCAACTGCATGTACGTCTCTGTGCTCTCTGAAGATAGCCTGATGTGACACATGCATGGATGAAAGTGGACAAGGTTGGAGGTGCATAACTTCTTGAGGGTCGCGTGGTGTTCCTGTTTTTATTTTAATAGGAGGAGCAGCAGAGAAAATCACTAGGCAGCTGAGATGGCCTGGGCTCACATGGAGGTTTGGGAGCTTGCTGTTCTCTGGCTCATTCCGCAGCCCTCATGACGTGTGTGGTGCATTACTCAATGTGGAGATGCTCTTGTTCCCAGAAAGTGATACATCTGCTGAACAAAGCTGTGGCCCTCTTAACCGGCTGGTAAAGCAGCCGAGGTACTGCTTGAATTACACGGACACAGCCTCCCGATTTTGCCTTTTTTTTTTTTTCTTAATCCAGTGTATTTCTATGAGATGAAAGCACAGTAAGTGACACTCTCAGCTGCTATCAGCTCGGTTTTAATGTGGACTTTTCTGAGGAAGGAGAAAAGAAAAAAAGCTTCTCCCAAGGTCATTAGCTGACAATTGCAGCCTGTTTGAAAATTGCTTGCACTCCCTGCTAATTGGTCTACCAGACCTGTTCATTTGTTAATTTGATGCCATTAGGTAACCAGCACATCTCTGCTGCGGAAAGAGTAAGGACAGAGGTGACTGCTTGAGGCTCTTGCTTTGGGTGGACCTGACACAGGAGGGGCATGAGCCACCCCTGGGGGCAGTGGGATGCTGTAGGGACACTCTGGGCTTGGTGGTATGAAATCTGGGCTTTGGGGTGAAGGGGAGAGGCTGAATGAATAAGTTGATTTAGGTTGAGTCAATAGCTCAACCTTAAAGCAATTATTGTAATTATCTAGGTTGGCATCAAATTGACTGCTTTTAGATTTGCGAAATAAAAGGGGAAAAAAAAGAGGTGTTTCAGGGTTAAATGAATGCTTTATTTGACTAAAAATGAATTATGTATGAGCGGAATAAATAAGACCAAAGGGCTGGAATCACAGAGTAGGAGCGGATACCTGTCCTGACCCTTCCTCTCTTTTCCTTTCATCACATGGCTCCTTGTTATGTGATAGTAACATGGGACAAGGTCCCCCAGCAGGGTTCCCTGCCTGTGGGCTGTGAGAAACACGAGGGAACATAGGAGAGAGAGCCTGATTCTACCCTTAGTCTGCTCAGGCCAAGCCCAGGAGGTAAGCACAGAATCTTGGTCTCCACAGAGGCAGTGCTGTGCCCACTCCTGGGTATGCCCTGTAGCTGGACGATCAGGCTGTTTCCAGAGGAGAAAGACCTTGAATTCATGAAGGAGGGAATGTGAACTGAGATTAGTGCATGAGATACTGCAATAGAAGAGTCATCAGCTGTGTCTCACAGTCTGTGAAAGGTGCCAAATGCCCTGAAACTATTTACACAGTTAAGAGTACTTGGTGAGTGCAACCCAAACTGTTCCAGATTGGCTGAAATAGGGTACTTTAGAAACTTGACTATATGAGTATATAAGGAGAAGTGACCTAGCTCTGCCAGCACACAGGAATGGGCTCAGCTTCTGCCCCTGGTGTAAGGGGGTGTCATGCCATCCTCAGAGCCAGGGATGAGCCATAATGGCTTATAGCTCTGCCTCATTCAAACAACCATACTGCTCATCCCACAGAGCTGCCCACCAGCCCTCTTGTGTCTTTCACCTTTGGACTTCCTTTATAGACTTCAGCCCCAAAATACTGGGAGATCTCAGCCCCAAAGCACCCTGAGATGCTGGCAGTCAGTGGGCAATTTGTGCTTTAGTGAGAGAGAAGGAAAACAAGCAGTAGCTCACGTAATTCTCACCAGACTAGGGCTGTTGCTGGCAGAGCTATGTTAGTTGCAAATCACACCTCATCGCACCTGATGGTCACAGCTTGGCTGGAAAAATCTTGTCGGCTTGACCCGGTGTAAGGAGACAGAGGATTTAGCAGGCTCTTCCTTGCTGCGTTTTGAGAATTTCTTAAGAAAACATTTTCCTTCCATGGGTGATTTCACAGGTTGGGAGAAAAGCAGCTGTTGGTGGTTCACAGCTCAGATTTCCCTGAGAAGTGTAAAGTCTCAGCTGGACACCGTGATGATGGATTTTATAGATTTCCCCTTGCTTCCTCCGCAAGCACCAAGCAGCTAAACCCAACAGTAGGCTACAGTGCATTTCTCTGTGTTTTACTTTGCCTTGAGATAATCCATTTGCCTCTGTGCTTTGAAAACTTACTGAATAAGCCACTTGTTTCACACTAGTGGGGAAATAACACTTTGGGGGCCCCTTTTGTGCCTGTCTTATGTATAACAGGAGTGTGGAGTTTTATAAAGGCTAATAAATATCCAGCTCTGCCAGATGTTAGCTTTTCTTTTTTTTTTCCTCATTTTTAGCCTTTCTAGAAAGGAGGTCAGAATTTGAGTTTTGCACTTCTTGTGATTGTGAATAAATGGGGCTGTTTCTAAGAGACATGTTGTGACAGGGTAAATTATCACATTTTAGCTGATGTTAAATATAGAAATGCCACTTAAGAGGGGATGCATTTTGTTAGGCATCTGATGTTTGTCTCTTTAAGACATCCCTGTGAGATGGTATCTGTTTATTGTCTTCTCTCTTTATTATTCAGCTGTCTGGTGACAGTGGTTAATGATAAAGTCGGTCTTTTATGTGTTTTGCAATGCTGGAGATATGGTGGAGTAGGTCATTGCCCTTGGGGAGCTGACTCCAAATTAGCCCCAGCTGGAGAAATTCCCACTTGCAACATGTGCCTCCTCCCCACTGGAAACTGCTGGGAGTTGGAGGCAGGTAAAAGATGGAAAGTGTCTGTGCAAATATGTGGCCTTGTGACCACAGCTGGGGACACGGGGCAGGTGAAGGACCTAGAGAGATGTGGCACAGCCCAAATCAGCAGTGCTGGGATGAGAAAGGAGGAAAACCTTTCCCTTAGGTTGGAATCATAGAATGGCTTAGGTTGGAAGAGACCATAATGATCACTGAACTCCAAACTCTCTGCTGTGGCTGGTTGACCCCTGGCAGACCAGGCTGCCCAGGGCCCCATCCAGCCTGGCCTTGGGTACCTCTAGGGATGGGACACCCACAAAAAAAAGGTCAAAACTTGCTGGAGTTAATGGTTTTGAAGTTTGTTTGGTTATTTTGGCTAAATCTAGTTCATTGATGGATCTATTTTCTTCTCTTGTTGGAAAAGCATGTGTTTGGGCTCATTTATAAAATTAGAAAGTGCCATTTTCTTTCTGGTATATGCTTGCTTCTGCTGTTTCTCAAGAGTGGTAATTTCATGGAAACTTGTATGGCTTATACCTAAAGGAATCTTAATTTTAATACATATAGAATTATACCTATTGAAGCCTCGTTTAGTTAGAAGCAATATAGGCTTCCATCAAACACCTTTCCAAACAGAAGCTGATTTTACACTGAAAGTGGTTTCTCAGTTCTAACTTTATCTTCCCCCTGCTTGGACTCAACTCCATTAAAGTTAATCACCATCATATACTATTAACCATTCAGTTAATGAAAAATAGTTTTCTCCAAAGGTGAAGTGTTATAATTAAGGGCTCTGCATAGCCACAATAGCTTTTATGCCTTCAGTCTTTTTTTTTCATTTTTTAAAATTGGCTCTTTTCTGTGCAGTGCAAAGGGCCAGAAATGCTTATGATACAGGCTAGTTCTGCTCTGACAATGAGAAAAGTAATCGTGTTGGATTACATGGCCACAGATACAATTTAGCAACAGGTTCATGTCCCTGCCATGGATCATCAGTCAAATCTGATAAACCTCACAACTTACTGAGCAACACCGGCCTACTTTACAGCAGTGTTGGTTTTATTCAGAATGATGCCAGGCTGCTTTTAGAGCAGTAATGAGCCCAATGCAAGATGGGGAGTGTGGTCTGGCCAGAGCCAGCCTGGCCCAGAGAGAACAGGTCCATCCCTCAATCCGCATCACCCATGGGCATGCCACCAGAGTGGGGAGGTAATAGTGCAGCCATAGCTGAGCTGAAGTGAGTTGGACCAGACAACCTTGAAGAGTCCCTTCCAACTCAAATGATTCTATGAATATGTTTGAATAGTCGCTATATCAAATTATTTTGTCAAAAATCACTATTTTTTTGTTATGGTCTAAATTCACTTAGTATTCTTTCCATCAGCCCCTGAATTAAAAATGAGGAGAAAAAAAAAAGTGCATGGAAAATTCCTGATGTGTGCTAATAAAAATGTTCTTGTGTATGTTCTATGATGCGCTTCCAGCTATATAAATATAGATGATTTGTAGCTCTACACAAATAAAGCGGGATTTTCAAAAGCAATCTAACTGCTCCCAGCCTAAACTACTTGGAGTAAAAGCAGGGAGAGTTTATAATTAAATTCACTGGGAGCTGTGCTTGTCCCCTGCTGAGTGCCTTTAAATATTTCCCTCCTTAGATTCTATCGGGAGAGAAATAGACTGCATTTATAGCCATCTTGTTTCAATATAAACATGTCAAACTGTAAATCTGATGCAGAAATGGGCTCAAGCTGAAAAATTCTGTTCCAGATTTGATAGTCTCTATTTCAGATCAGCTCCTTTATGAGTTTTGGATTTGAAGATCTGAGACTGGTTTCTAATTTAGGCCCAGTGTCCTTCCTTGCACTGGGAGATGCTCTCAGACCTGTGTCCCACTGAGCCAGTGTTACACTGCTGGTACCAGAAGAGTACTCCAAGGTGGTTTCCCAGTGTGAAATATCCATTTACAGCACATGTCTCTTACAAGCTTGCTCCCGTTCAGGACACAATTACGTATTTCCTTTATAACGAGAGCAGTGTGTACCTGCCTTTGATTTCACACTTCTGTTCTGAGCATGCCTGTGTCTTTCCCTCCATGCCCTGTAGAGAGAAGCAGCTAATAATACAGCATCACCAACCAAAATAGCATTGTAGTTATTATTAGCTTCAGCCAGGTTTTACGCTGGGAACAGCTTGGTCTGTGAAATGGGCTGTATGCCATAAGAGAGGGCAGCTCTGCGTCCTGACAGGAGATGGAGCTTAGAGAAATGTGAAGAAAATCCAAGTGATCTTCGACTAATTTGGAAGATGATGGCAGCACTCGGTGTACTGGCAATTCCAAGCTTGTGCAAGCATTAGATCTGAGAAAGAAGGTGTGGGGAGGGTGGAAAAAAAGCGAATGTTACCAAAACAACTGAGATGCGAGCTGTGTTAGCATCCCTCTGAGATGCAGACCTGCATGCATCTCCTAAGAAGGTGTGTGTGTGTGCTTTGCAGATGTTTTCTCAGAGCAGGAGGTGTCCTAATAAGCAGGTACATTGTTCCACGTGTTTAATCACGAGTGGCAATGAATGCCTGCTTCAATTCTCCTGCCCCTTTTTTTTCTTCACTCCTGACCTTTTCCTTCACTAACCTGTCACGCATGAAAAACGATTATTAAAAGAACTAAAAAAAGAATAATAATAAGAAAGAAAGTAAGATGATTACATTTGAGGGGGACGTAAAGGAGAATGGAAGCGCGTTATGTAGTTCTTGTTTTCTCTGCTGCCATTTTACTGCTTTTCTGGGCACCCTGCCAGAAAAATGGCGAGCTGCACTTTAATTAAAGAAGGCTCTGTGTGCACTCCAGCTGTTCCTCATGTGACTGCCCGTCTAGGGGCAAAGCAAAGGATGCTCCCTCCAGCTTGCCCCAATCAGTGCTAACCCAATTCCCGACCACACACTGTCAGGCGTGCGTGTGAACCTGCAGCACTTGGGGCACGGTCTGTGAGCCAGACGCTCAGCACTGGGTCCCAGTATCCTCACGTACCCAGAGCAGAGCCTGGCAGCAGCACTGCGTGGGGCTCAGGATCGGGTGGGGTGAGGTGTGGCTTCACTTAGATAAATCTCTGCTGCAGCAGATATCTGCTGCTTGTAAACAGATCATGATGCCTGGAAGAAGGGGCATTTTGGGCTCAGTGGTGGAAGGCTGGGTTCCCAGTGGAGTTTCTGGGAAAGCAGAAATTGGCTGTGGATGAATATGACTAATTTTGCAGCAGTAACCTTAGATCTGAAAAGCCTTGGACTCAGGGCAGACCAGTGCCATTGCTTATTATTATTCCCTGCCCCCAGACTTTAGAGAAAGAAATCAACTTAAAATGAAACATAGAATCGTGGAATGGGGTGGGTTGGAAGGGACCTCAAAGCTCACCCAGCTCCAATCTCCTGTTGTGGGCTGAGTCCCTCCCACCAGCTCAGGCTGCCTGGGGCCCCATCCATGGCCTTGGGCAGCTCCAGGGATGGGGAACCCACAGCTCTGGGCAGCAGTGCCAGGGCCTCACTGCCTTCTTTGTGAAAAACTTCCCCCTGACATCTAATCTGAGAACATCTCTAGACTGAAAATCCAGCTGTGCTTCTGAAAGGTGCTATACAGACTCAACAGAAATTTTAAGGACATACTAATAGAGGAAATCTGCCTCACAAGAGGGAAATTGTTGTCACAACCCTGTAAGAAAAGTTCCATAGAACCTTGTAACTTACACATTTTTAAATTGTTTCTTGTCCTCTGAACCCAGTTTCTTATGGAAGAAAAAGTTTACTGTGCTAATGCAGGCTGTATGGTCCCTGAAGAGAATAGGTTGGGCTGAGTTCCCTGCGTGCTACAGGGCCCCTTTCAGCACGAAGGGCACTGCAATGAATGTGACGTTGTTTGTGCCTGCTGTGAGACCGTTCTCTGCCAGATGGACCTGAAGGGGCCTTTCTGTGAGTGAGAGGCACTGCTATGATTTCCAGGGAGGGCTGATGCACTGAAACCCTATGCTTCTGCTGCAGCAGCTCTGTGGCACTACCACCATCATGAATGTTGCTTCTGACGTGCTAATTCAGGTGTGAGGTGAAGCATCCTGCTGCTGAGGTGTTTATTGTGCTTTCACACACCTCACCTACTCGTAATGCAAAGCTACTTCCTCCTGTGTTGGTCTGGGGCTCAGCTTCCTGCACTGACCTGTATGAGACCTCTTTTTGGGAGCTTTCCAACACTTTCTCCTTTCATAGCCTAAGAATTGTTTCTTCTGTGCTTGCCTGTCTCCCTGTGCACCTAGCTCTAATGACATGGTTTATGGCAGTGGAAATGAATTGGCATAATACATGAGGAGACTGAAGACTGAGCTATTATGCTGCTGGAACTCAACTTCAAAGTCATAGAGATGGGCTGGACTTCCTCTCCCCTCCAGCAAAAAAGCAAAAATGGAGGCAGACCTGACAAGGTGGAGATTTCTGTACGGAAACTCTGATCATAGAGTCACAGAATTCATTAAATTTGGAAAGGCAACCAGGATCTAGTCCAACCATCAGCCTATGCTTGTGACCACTCTAGATCGTGTCCATCAGCATGACACCTGCCCTTTTCTTGAACACCTCTAGGGATGGTAACTCTATCACCTCCCTGGGCAGCCTGTGCCAATGCGGTACTATTCTTTCTCAGAGGAACTTTTCCTAAAATCCAACTTGAATCTCTCCTGCCAGATGTTTGGGTGAAGGCTTTGTATGTGTGATGTCAGAAGTCCACCTCCGTAGGCTTTGCACCACAGAAGGCCTCACAGTGTTTGAACACTGTGTGTCAGTAATGCTCAAAAAACTTGCTGTGTGTCAGTACTGCTTAAAAAATGGCCAGTTCAGTTCCTGGCGGCAGAAAATCACACTGCCAGCTGCAGATAGTTTCTGACCAGTAGCTGGAGGCTCTGGAGGCTTTTGTGCAATGTTTCCTTTGAGCCTTTCCTGTTTACTGAGGAGCCCAAGTGATGCTCCAGGCTCTTTGTCTGGATATCCCACAAGTTGCCACTGATGGATTTGGGGTTCCATCAAATAAAGCAGCATGTTTTCCCCTGTACAGAAGTACGTGTGCAGGTCCTGGTGTTAGTGGTCCTGAGTTTGGCTATGTCATGTTGGTCTGTGAGCCAGCTGTGTGCTTTGTTATTGGCTGGAAATCTGAGGAGCGTGAGGCCTCTGTCTTCCGCACTCAGATGCCCATCTCCTGTCAGTGACACCATCTGCTTGCTTGCTCCTCAGCTTTTTTCTCTGAAGTGATTTATCTGTTTTTTGCAGTTCAGTTTCTGTTTGGGTGATGCTGTGATGGGAGTCTTTCATTTCTCTGGTACTGCCTTTCAACTCAGTACCAGTTTGTTTCCTCTGTCCATACAAGTTTCTCTTACAAGAAAAATTATGAATTATTTTTCTTTCTCCAGGCTTCATTTTTTTTTTTTGCTTTCTAGGCAGTTTATCTTTTCTTCACATACATCTGAGTGAGTGTGTTTCTCCTGGCTGCTTTGATATGCAGGCTTGGAAGCAGCCAACAGCTTCATGAGGTAAAGATGATCTAGGTAGAGTTGGTACTTATATAGGAGATCCTTTGCTCTTCTGTGCATCATGTACTGGGGAAAAACATGAAAACGATTCACTTCTAGTACAATGACATGGGTTCTATATCAGCAGAATATTTCCAAAATGTGTCTAGAGATGGTATTCGTAGCATCTTGGTTTACTTCTGTCATGTCTCACAAGTTTTCCCTGTCTGCATTTTGGGTATATCTCCCGGTTACACACAAGTTACTACACCTTTTGGCAATCTAGATTTTGGTGTTTGTTCATTGACTTGTTGGAGAGAGTGGTTGTCAGTACGCAGGGCACCCTAAGGGCACAGCTTTTACTGTCTTTCTGTTGTGGTCTAGCAGGTGCACCCATCCTCCAGGCACGCTGAGCTTTGAACTTGGGTTGTGTTTTTGCATGATTGTCATTTGCAAGAGCCCTCTTTCCATTCTGCACTGCACAGCACCTGATTAATGTGATATGTAGTTCCCACCACAACTTGAATTTATGCCTTTTGCTGTTTTCTCATATAGCATTTGATGACCAGATGAAAACTTGGTCATCTAAGCACATCAGCCTCTGGCCTGTGGCATTTGTGCTGTGCTTGTGCTGTGGCTGTCTGCTTGACGTGGCACTCTCTTAACTTTGTTTCTTTCATCTTCTATCCAGGCAAGGCAAACCACCCCGCAAAGAAAACAAAAATGTTGTTTTCAGACTTGAGTCAGTTTTCCATGCCTGGATTTTATTTTTTTCCAGAGAAAACATGAGTGTTATGGGAAGGTGGTTGAATGGAATTAATTCCAACACAAAGCCAGGATGTGGCGAAGGTATGTACCCAGCCTGGCAGCTGCAGCAGTTTCTGTTCTGCACAAACAAAGCCATGGCTATTCTGCTTTGCATCTATTCAGGGTGACTGTGGCCAGCATGATGAATGTGCCTTGTGAAGAATGACAGTGTGAAAGGGCCCAGGCCTGCAAACCTGGATGAGATCAATACTGACAGACCTACTAATGCTCTAAGATTGTGTTCCAATGGTGTGTGAAGAGACCTGGAACTAAGGCAGTCTCTGTCCTTGATGAAGATACCAAGGGGGAGACTCAGCAAGAAAGTAAGTGACCTACACTATAGTTAGACATGTTGGGGACATGGGGCTGGGATACGGAGGACAGCTCATGAGTAGGTAAGGGAGTATGAAATAGTGGGGTACGCTTTGCAGGGAGAGGGACAGTCTTTGGTATAGAGTGACAGAGAAAGTAAAGGCAAGAGGTTATTTAGTAGGACAAAAAAGAGGAGGTAGGCAGAGATGACCACACCTCAACTCTGCTTATCTGGCTGATGTTTGGCCCTTCCAGGTGGGGTCATGACTGTACATGGCTGAGGGCACATCTCCAAGAAAGGAATGGAGCTCACATGCGAGTCTTTGAGCAGGCTGGTGTATCTGTTCTGCTTAGGGTCATGCGGTGACACTTGCGATGGTTGGTAAGCAGTGACAACTTTTTGCTTGGTACAACTCTATGCTAGGCAGTTTGTTCACTTGCAGAGCAGTAATCTTGGTATGGAGTCATAACACCCTGCTGATCCTCTAGATCATCACCTACCACTGTGTGTCCTTCAGATACCAAACTGGCAATTGTCCTAGGTCTAAACTGAGAGAGAACCACTGGCTTATCTTGGTGGTGTTGGGATGCTTTCTTGTGAAACCTACTGTAGGGAACCTGTGTTAGCAGGGGGTTGGACTGGATGACCACTAGAGGTCCTTTACAGCCCCTATGTTTCAGTGATTCTGTGCTGACCTTGAGAAAGGCTATAACTTGAAATGGTGCCTGCAAGGGTCATCTTTATGAACTTTGGTATTGAAAGAAGTGAAAGGCTGGCGTCTGTTTCAGAGACATGATTGAGATTCATGCTAGAGAGACACTGCCAGGCTTTATTGATCAGGTGTGGAGTCAGGATTGAGACAGGAGTCACCTATGTGGAAGGGTGGCTGAAGTTCTGTTCAGGGTAGAGACTGCCTCAGAGGCAAGTCACAGTGGGAGAGTACAGCTCTGAGGGCAGAACCCAGTGTGATCCACTCAACAGGTGGCAGTAGACAGTCTTCAGCGAAGATATATGGAAAGTATGAGTAGAAACAGAACAGAAGAGTACCATGGAAGACAAGGTAATTGAGTGAGGTTGCAGGAGTGTATGGAGGGCGGAGGTAGAGAGACGGATCTAAGACTGAAGACAGATATCTGGCAGCCAGGCGGTCTGTTTGGCTGGAATTTTTGGTTTCTTTATGTCTACTTTTGATCTCACTATGAATGTAACTGAAATATTTCCATTTTCCTGGCAAAGTGGATGTCCCCAGACCCCGCAGCTGCTCAGTGAAGGCAGCTTTGTTACTAGGATGGTGGCCAACATTGCAGTGACATTATACAGCTGCTTGGGGCCTGGCTGTCTTGACTGTATTTGTCACCTGCCTTAGGACTGCTCCCAGCTCTTGTTGCTGACCTGTTGGAAGCTTCCACCTTGCCAGAGACTTTGAATAACGTAGTTCCCATTCCAGTGAACTTGGATTTTTTGACAAATCTTATCTCATCCCAAAATCTCCCAGCAGCTTCATCCACTTGATGACTTTGGCATCTGTGAACTGAGCTATAGCACAAGGAGAAGCTGCAGCATTTCTTTAGTTGCTGCCAGGCTGTTGTGTTGGCTGACGGAATATTTTGGCCTCTAAGCCACAGCAGTGAAGGTTTGTTTTGCAGGACTTGGTTCTTAAAGGGGTTTCAAAGCCTTAATCTTAAATATATATATATATATATATATATAAAAAATAATTTTTCACTGAATTGGCAAAAAGCCACAGCGTAGTACATAACCTCTGAGCACTCCAGGAACCTTTTTTTTTTCTTTTCTTTTCTTTTCTTTTTTTTTTTTTCAGCAGCTGGATGAGAGGTGAGTCAATGGAGATAGAGCAGGAGAAGTTCAAAGTGCATCCCATCTAGTGATTTGTCACCATGCTGGATTGTCTCTGTGCTCCCTTGGCAGGAAACCCAAACTCTGCTGTGCTGCCTTTGCAACAGAGTTCTGGTCCCTCCACGTGCCAGGGTTTGAGGGAGAGGTGTTTATACTTCCTATCCAAGGGGGAGAGCAGGGAGGGACAGCACTGACACTTCTGTCCCAGACTGTGGTGAGATAATGGATTTGCTCCTAACACTCACTTCAGTGCTACTAATAAAGGGAGGGAGGTAAATTCCTTGGGTATATCTCTGAGCTGTGGATGAAACTGTAGTCTCAAATTTTTCCGCTGCTTTGCCCAAGACTGCAGTGAACCATGGCTTGTGCCATGAAGCTAATGTAGAAAATGGGTAAGACAAGATGATGGTGGGTGAGTTTATGGCCTTCCTAATTTTCTGGTGGCAAGGAAACTTGTTTTCATGGCTTTCAGATTTGGCTTTGGGAGGACAGATGCTGATCTGGTGGTTTGGAAGAGCGGGTGCTGCATGATGGGGTTGGATGGTATGATTGTGTGGCACATTCCTCCCCAGTAAATCCACCAGCAAGTGACCTTCCTGAAACAGTAAATTCATGTGAGCAGCCGTACCTATTGGTGCCACAACCAAGTCTTGTTCCAAGGCTGCTTGAAAGCTCAGCTGAAGTCAGGCTCTGATTTCAGCAAGGCGCTGAACATGCACAGC